>BLKM01008356.1:1559081-1811870 GCA_013340265.1 Coptotermes formosanus | reverse complement strand
TGGAGGCGTGAACTCTCTGCGGTCCCGGCTTGCACTGCCTTGCAATGCAAGCCGGGACCGCAGAGAGTTCACGCCTCCAAAAACGACGCAGTACACAGTCAACAGCACATTCTCACTCAACTGAAAAAGTGCAACCTTAGTGTAACGATAACGAAAAGTTCTCCCTGAAGATGACCCAGCGGGGTCGAAACATGTAGGAGTGCGTTACAATTGATGATAAAACTCTCTTTGTGCGTTTGTTGGTGATTAGTGTTTTTGTATAATATAGTGCACGGACATGGAACACATTAAATACGCAAATATACAATTTTACGTATTTTGTTTAAGAGTATAGGAGTTCATCTCGAATCGCAAGAAAATAACACAGATTATGTCTGAAAACATGTAGGCTGTATGTGTTGAAATGTTTGGAAGAGACCCTCAGCAGCTGGAGGAGGTTGGTAACACAGCATTGTAAGGAACTCCGTAATTTAAACTCTTCGACATATGTAAGTTTATTAGGATGAACAAATAAAGGAGAATGAGAAGGACGATCATGTAGCACTTGTAGGAGAAATGTTAAATACATGCAAAATTTTAGCGCAAGAAGCTGAAAAAATACCGACATCTGCGCTTTGCTGGCATATTACGTGACTGCATATCTCGTGAACATCGCGGCGGAAGCCTGAAATCACGATCAAAGAGAATTGCCTATGAGAGTTCAAGGTATGTGGCAGGATACTGGTATATTTATTTACGCTCTTCTTCAAGGTGCTGACAGTAACTAGAACTCTATACAGCCTGATGGTAGGGTAAGTAGTAAATGATGTCTTATAAAGGATGTGGAAGGAAGCTGTCGTGTCCTAATATAATATCCTTTCCCGAAGTTTGCGTGAACGGGTTAAGAAGTCCGCAGAAGGCCTCAGTCGGAATAGCCTTCTCTGGTCAAACATTTGAACCCGCCGGCTACCACATGCGAAGCACAATGCTGACCATTTGACCGCGACGTTCCGGGCTGGGTAAGATAGAAGTGCTATGAATTGGAAAGTCGTGAGCAATACATGTAGAATGCAGTAAGCAAAATACCTAAATACGCTTTAGAATGCATTGAACTTAAATGTCAGTCTTGTGGATTTTCGTACCGTGTATTGTAACGCGTTTTTTCGACGTTTCAGGAGAAAAATGCTGCCTTCATCTTCAGTGTGATTCAGTTTGGTGCAAGTGGATGTTTACAAAGAAACAAAATAGGGTATAAGGTGTAAAAACGCAGAGGGAGAGAATTCGAACAACACGCGCCGTGAAAACCAGAAAACATATAGGCCCACTTTCCTTTTGTCAATAAATCAGCAGCTACTTGGCTCATTCGGGTGCATGATAGGCACGTCAAGCCAACAGACACGCACGTAGTCTGATCTGAGCCTACTCTAAGTGGTGTTTCGTCCACATGTTGACATTAGGCCCACTTACATTGGAGCTGCAGGCGGCACACTGTCGACGTAGGAAGGAACACTCTATGGACGAATAAAGGCAAGGTTGCCTTTTGGAAGCACGACCGAGTGCGTCCGATTTGGGTAAACAGTGTTGAGATCAAACGCTAAATTGCTGGAAGGGTTCTGGACAGATCCAGTACGTTTCTACGGCACCAAACCCTTCAGCTTCCACTAATCCAATAATACGACTAATAATATCACACGGACTCGTGATTTCCCCGTTCCTCTGATCCTACCGAACTCCCAGTTTTCCATGTATTACACCCAGACACGCCAAGCCATGCAACCGTCATATTTGGCGTTTTTAAAAATCGCCGCCATTTAAAGTTGATAATCCCGTTTCCTATTCAAGAGGATTCGGGTTCGATTCTTTATCCGAAGGCCGAATGTCCGGTCTGATATTTTTGTCGTTCAACAGTTAATGTAGGGGTGGAGCTGGTAGAAGTCCTGCCTCATAGGCGAGAAATCTGGGGTTCATCTGTGGGTCTAAACATCAGGTATTCTGACTAGAGTTTTTATGAGAGAGGTGTTTTTTTAACGACGGTGTACATTAATAAGTTCCAGTGAAAGAGAAAATAGCACTCAGAAATCTTCTCACTGGCAACAAGGTCACAGAACTGAGAAATTTAAGTATTTTTGCCGCCTATAAGTTGAAATGTACATGGGGAAACCAGCTGAAGGGGACAGAACTAAGGTTGGGGGGACGTCAAAAACGAGATTGTACGTAGGATTAATAGGATATAAAATAGAAAAGAAAGCAGAAAGAGCTAACAACTGAAAGCAATGCGTGGTAAATAATGGAGAATCCCAAGAATATTTTAAACCTAGGATTAATGCAAGGGCTATGCACTGCAGAAATCTGAATGTTAGCAGGCACATCACCAAAAGTACGTAATGGGACTCGGAAAATAAATTATATTTCAACTTCTAAAAAGTTAATAAGAGCATACACGGCCCTTGCTTTATGCGATAAGTACGTATCTTATGTCGATTCTTAGACTGTTTCCTGTGTCGGCAGACAGCGTAGTGCTTGCCGCAGTTCCATTACGCCGTGAGTCTGAGCACACGTGTTCTATTTCAACGTTAGAATTTACATTAGGCTATTACACGCTGTGTATAAAGAAGATGATCGAGAGATTTAGTTCGTCCCATTGCAGTTAATATTAGGTTCTAATTCACCGTGTTTAAAACAAGTTCTTTAAATATTTCATTGCGCGTCCACGTTCTGGTGCTCAAATTGAAGACACCACATCCTGAAAATTTCTGTTCAGACCGTGTTTGGTGCGAAGATTATAAACACACAGTTTACCCTCTAGCGTGCCGTACAATCAAAAACAGCACGAATTACAACCTGGCGAACGAGCAGGTATTGCAGTTGTACCAAAAACTTTCTCTAAACAACATTATAGAACTGTAATTGGGCAGATGTTCAAAAATGGCGTCAACATATGTGTAACATATCGGTGTGCACTTGCGGCCTCAGGGAAAAAAGGGCTTAGTACTGCTAGTTGCACTAATAGCTTACCACACACCAACCATAATACCGGGTAGTGACACTTCGTGAACCAAGATCGGATTTTCTGCACAACTCGTACTGTAGGATTTAATTTATACAGTGAGATAAAACAAAGCTTCGTCGTTAAAGAGAACGAAAGTGGGGTCTCTTTTTTGGGCTTGTTTACAAAATTGCGAAAGGCGACTATTAGCTTCATCATTTCTCTCTGTCCGTCCGTCCTTCCGTCTTTCTCACTCTCTCTGTATGTCTATCCTTTTGGAACAATTCGGCTCACACTTGACGGATTTACGTGTTTGATCTTTGAGGGTTCTTTGAAAATGTGTCGAGAAAATTCAAGCGTTATTACAAGCTGACAGAAATAGGAGGTGTTTGCTTAATGTTTGCCATCCCGTTGCGCACAACCTTTATCGTGTGAGATATCACCGATGTCATGTTATAAAATGTTGCATAGAAAGTATGACAAATATGAGATACACTTGTGTTAAAGGGTTCACTATCACTGACAACTGAAGATGGCCGAATCGAGGCCGAAACATGTAGTGTGTATTTTATGTAATTAAATATCAAAATATAGAGTACGAAGATGTGCTGTACGGCTTTTTTTTAATTTGTGTTACGTTAGAAATAGTAGGTGCCTTATATGAAGACCTATACACCTTTATGATAATATCTCGCCGAATGCTTCTTAGAATGAGAAATGTTTGAGACAAAAGTTGTAGAGATGATCGAAACACACATTTTGCGTTCAGTATAATTCTCTCCCGAAAATTATGCCTTTTATGGGATAATGTGAAAAAACGAGGTAATTAGCCACGCCGTAGACGACAATATAATACGACGCATAAAAGATGCGATTTGTATGTCGAACAGCTAGGGCAAGAATGCAGAACACATCCATAGGCCTAAATATTACATTATATGTACAGTGGCTGTCTTGTTAAATCATAAAACGGATGAAGTACCGCTTCAAAAAAATCAGCTCTGCTTTGCGATCTGTGGCTTACGGTTTGTGAAACATGTCTGTTGAACTTCAGCAGAGGCAAATGCAACAGCCTTGTTTTAGTTCGTGCCAATAATGCACGCATGCCCGTTTGCTGCGCAAGTCGATCCAGCGATTGCTTCGGAGATGTCTTCGATCCGTTACCAAGGTTTATCTCCTTTTTACTTATCATGTGTCTTCTACAAAGCCTCTTCCTTTTCAGAATGGAATTTGTTGCTGGTGTTACTTTCTGCCTATTTGCAAATTATTATCATGTTCGGATCGGGAAATCTGTAGTCCTTCACTTAAGTGTTCCACACACACACACACACACACACACACACACACACACAGTGTGTGGGCTTGTTAGTGACCAAACTGAAATCCATATTTTAGGCGCCTTGCGCAATTTGTTATTTCTGTCAAAAGGCTGCTTTTATCTTGTTATTTTAGTTTCCACGAAAGCACTCTCTTGACAAAAGTTGCGTATTTTTGTGTGGTCTAGTTCCACACGTCACCTCAAGGATGGGGAAGTAAGTGGTGTTTGCGCCTCTCGAGCCTCACAAGTGCGCCAGCCCGCCATGTTGTTATTACATACTTTAGGAAGTTAAATATTGTGACAATGATTTCTCCTCTACAGGCATAATTTTCCTACAGTTCTTCGCAAAAATTATTTAAGTTGTTCAGGTAATGAAGCAAAGAACAAACACAAAGAGCAAGGTGCTTTCAGAACCTAACTGTCCTTCTTAGGAAGAAAAGTATAACAAAAACTGGCAAAAGGCGCATTTCTAAACGTTTGTATTCCAAACTGCAGTGCAATTTTCAAGTCTTCTCTGAAACGAAAAAAAAAGCGAAAACTCTGTTTGCTACGTAGCATATTCGCACTGCTGTACAAGGCGGAAGGTCGCGGGTTCGTTTCCCGATGGTGTCATTGCAATTTTTCATTGACATAATCCCTGCGGTCGCACTATGGCCCTCGGCTCGACTCAGCCTCTAACAGGAATGAGTACCAGGAATATTGCCTGGGGGGTAAAGGCGGCCAGTGTGTAGGGCTGACAACCTTACCACTTTCATTTGTCGATTGTCTAAAAATGTGGGAGCCTCAGCCTCCTGGAACGCTAAGGGCCTGTCCAGGCCTGTAATGGGATTGCTTACGTAGCATTTTGACGCGCGTAACGTGGGACAGTTGGCGATAGGAAATGGCAGCGCTGTTAGTGAGAAAGTGCTGTATTACTTTGGCGACCTTTCGAAAGTCAGAACACATGGCGACATGAGCTTTGCTGCTGCTGGGTCATACAAAGCCTGTGCACACTGTTAAATGGTCTAAATGAAAATATTTCACCCGGAAAATGCTGTACTCATCTGCAGAAATATTTATGCTGTAATTCATTTGACAGCAATGTCACGTATTGGCAATGTTGTCGTCATCGCCCCACTCAGATTAACCATCCATCATTCCCTGTGGCGTGTCCAATATGTCCCTCCATGTGCACACAGCTTTATGTTGGATTTCGCAGATTAGGGCTTGTGTCGTTTACATTCCCGGAGATAGAAACTGTTTTAAAAGGACGACCTGACATAACAAATCCTTCCTGTTCAATTTGCAAAACAAAGACGGGAAGAGGTATCCAATTTGCATAGGCCAACATGTATTTTTAAAATGCATTCTTGCTGGTGGACAAAACTCGTTGCCTGTTATGTAGGCCTACTGCAATAGATCATTGACGTTAAAAAGGAAGTAAATTCTTTGTCATCTTCATCTCTAAACAAGTTCTTCTTTTTCTTAATCAGTTTCATACCTACATCTTCATAGTTTTCGCTCCTTCTCCCTTCCCTTCCTTGCCGTATCTATTTCCCATTTCGTTTGTTTCATTATCATTTCACTCTCCTTTTCCAAACCCTGAAATTGGGAGAGGGAATAAATACTGGTTGGTGCAGGCTCATCTCCCATTTTCGTGGTTTGTTTAAGCACATTTCTTGCACACTATTCATATTACAATGACACACTTTCTCACCTTAATCACTCAACGTCTACCTGGGCATTATCCCGTCACCCTGAAGAAGGAGGTAGTATATTACTCCGAAATGTCGGCGTCAGTCTGAGATCCTACACAGTGCCAAAATCTAGAAGAATGTTGTCTGCATAAGTATATTTTTAAACAGCTATTCACATCAGCAGAAACAAGGAATTACTTTTTCAAAATAAAATGTGGGACCATGTACGATTATTTCAAAAAGGGCACGGACGCGCTGCAAGCGCGTTGCTTTGAGGTTAGCGGGTTAGCAGGCTAATGGCGGGAAGGAACCTACCCTGGCAACTCCACTCATTACCCCTCGCCCTAAGATCTGTCGTAGCTTAGAGGGAATGGAGTCATTGAGGCCATCTAAATAAGTTTCTTGGTTACAGTCGCATTCCCGCCATGCAAATGCTACTCGGCTAAACCCCAAGAAACACGCTTGCAGTGCGTCCGTGCCCGAGTTTATAGATCGTAGTGGGCTTTATTCATTAGCGTGCCCAACAAATTTTATTAGTGTGTAGACCCCAGGGAATTTTATTTTTCATTTTTTAAAAGACGGATACTTATTGGACTCTCAGTCATAACCGACATTATTTTATCCAACAAGCAAGCTAATGAAATGAAAACTTAAACTATAGCTTTTTAAACCAACAAGTAAACTGTACTGGGGATCTGAAGGACCGTATCGTAAAATTAAAGTTAAAAAACCACTTTTTAAATATAAACCTGCGCCTGCACACGGTCGGAACACCTCGCATTCACGCTTTGGGCTATGTTTATGTTATATAATGTATAAAGTTTTTATGCTCTTAGTCATTTATCGGGAAATTGGTAACATTAACTTTGACATAACAGAAAATAACTTTACATACTACCAACAGCATCACAATTAAATCTCTCAAAGAATTTAAGTGTGGAGCTCCGGTTACGGAATTTATTCAGAACCTGTTTTTTTGTAGCTAAAACATGCGTTATTCTCATTCACTGTATTCAATAAAAACACACAAATCTTTCCCTTCTTTTTTTTAAATGCCTTCTTCTACATATTACTGTACAGTAGAAGAGAAATTTCATTCGATTTATAAGGGAGTGCAAAAATTTACGTAATATAAATTGATATAGGAGCTTTCTCGATCCTCATATGGTGATGGATTAGTTACTAATCATTAGTACATTCACAGTAGCAGTAAAAATACTCGAGGCAAGAGATTTTTCTTCCTCTGATGGGTCCAGATTAAATTTGGGCTTTATCCAGCCTCCCTTGCCGTGGGCACTAAGCGCTCTTTCAGGCGGCAAAGCTTCAGGATTGTGAAGCCGACATCTCACGTGTCTCGTACAATGAGTAAGACCACGTGCAGCTGTACTTCTACTCCCGCGACGCGTAATTAAGCTCAGGGTGCATTTACCTCTCTTTTAAACCGATCGGAATTGAAGAAAAAACCATGAAAAAGGGAACTGCATGGGACTGTCTCAGGACAAAAAGCAGCAGTAGTATTCTGTGGTGGCTGGGTGAAGGTTAGGTTTTATAAAGCTGTTAGATGGGCGCCGAAGTTGTAGTAGGCAAAAATTCCATGGAACAAAGTCTTTCTTAATAAGTCAGTAGTCGCTCAGCTAGTAAAGAAAATCTCATGTTATTATGTAATATGAATACAATTATTTTTTTTTCTTAAGAAGCTTCTGTTGAGGCCGATCGTTAGCCACATGTATCCGGTCCATTTCCTCGCACCATATTTTTAATAAGAAAGACCGTGTCAGCCGACACAGACACAGCGTATGGGTAGGTATATACATTCGCACACGCACATCACGCGTGTCGAGGTCGAGAATATTCAGCGAGTTGTCTGCCAGAAATTTGCACCTTTCTGTTATTTTAACTCAGTCGCAATTTACGTCACTTTTAAGCTCGTTCGCAAAGCGAAGATTTTCGACTAGCCATGTCATGTTAAACCCAACCCTCCATATGTAACAACGCGGCACCCACCAGACTGAATTTCGTGAAATTTTGCGATTCTCAGTCATTGTTTTTTTTTCAAAATATTCCGATTGTGACTGAAATTTGACAGAAGTGACACACACACTTTATATGACGACCTATGTACACTTATGTGGTTGGTCTTTATAAGAGAGACAGCCTGATTTCTCTGTGAGGTGAGAATTTAGACCTAAGAAATAACTGGCAATCTAAACGCCTTGTCCTTTACGAGGCAAGTGCAAGAAATAAGATATGTCGCCTTTGACGGGATATTTACAGGAAAAACAACTCTCCGTTTACGAAAGGAGTGCAAGAAATAAGAGAGAGACAGAGAGACAGGAAGAGACATTTTACGATCTGGGCATATCATCCCACACGAAACGAAAGGATGTCTTGACAACATTTAGACTTATTCAAAGGATTCGCGAATAAGAATAACTAATCGAATGATAGGGACGATACCAGAGCGACAGAGCCGGGATAACTACATCCTGCGCACATTTCTTAAGTTGTTTAAATTGGTGTTAATATGATATATTTATCTTCCAAATATTTGTGTTACTTTAGATATAAAAAGATAACGGAGTTGACTCTAAAGACTGTTATTCCCTGTATGTGACAACGTGTGTTTTTGTGCAAAATTACCACCGTTTGGTAGGAATCTGCTGTCTAAATCTTCAAGGTAGAAGCTGCGAAAATAAGTTTTTCCGAAAAGCAAATATTTTTATATCAAATTACAAGGCACCATATCCCAGTAGATAGACATTTTTATTTTGAATCATGTTAGTCCTAAAGTCAATATAGCATTGAAATTTTAGAGTCGGTTAGCCACGTGTTTCTCTACGTGGATGGCCGGTATCGATCTTCCGTCTTTCCATGTGGGATTTGTGGGCTATGTGATCGTAGTGGGATACGTTTCACTTCCAGTTCTTCGGTGTTCCCCTATTGGCTTCATTCTACCAGTGGCCCACACAAGAAACTCGCGATAAAACATCGATGCTACAAATTGTTGTTTGGCGTTAATTCATAATGTCGCTAAATGAAGCAACGAAGTACATACACAAGAAGATGTAACAGGAGATGTATTTCTTTACGTTGCGATAAACAGGTAGATTACAGGAGGTGTGCTATAAATAAAGTTTTTGCAGTTATTATTTGAAAAGACTTTGCAAGTATTCTCAGTTATGTATGTACAAAAGTCTCCGTTTTTCTCGTTAAATATCGTTGCGTCACAGAGTGATATTTGCGTGATTTTTGAAGGCATAGTGGCGGCATGGAAACTGTAGACACCTGTGGCCCAGTGACGCAGTGCTATATTTCAGAAAAACGGTGACTCCAAATGGACTGCTGCCAAAGCTTAAAAACTCTCAAATTATTATTATGTTATCAAGTTTGGACATAGTGTATATATCTATATATACACACGCACACGTGTTTGCAGTGGAACAAAAATTTCAGTTGAGCTGGTGGGGTAACGTACGGGGGAAAAGTGTCAGCGATATGTATACAGAACCGTTAGAAGTCGACATTCGTTACTACCTGTTCTTACTAAAAAAGACTGTAAAGTCCTAGGTGCTAGTAGACAGAATTAGTATGTCAAATCATAAATAAAAATTCCTGTAGCTGTTGATAAGAACCCAAACTAAGTTTGAGACCCGATACTTATTTCAACAAAAAGTTAATTTTGCACATTCCTTAAGTCTAAAGTAGTCCTCGCTGGATTTTTCCATTAAGGAGAAAGATTTTGTCATTATTATGCAGAACTTATTTGGCCCCCTGTTGCAGGAAGGAGTTGGGATTGCTGAGTTTTATAGTGACTAGGCTAAACGTGGGACGACAGAAAAAGTTGTGTTGGAGTCCTGGGAGACGAAATAGATTTTTCTCTTCTCGAAAATATCAGATCATCTCTTCGGGAACGAGGCTTTTTCCCTGGGGACAGAGTGGCCATAGCGCGAAGATGACCACGCCCATCTGGCGCCAAGGTTAAGAATGAGTAGAGGTACAATTTATTACCCCATGTGTCTTCATAGCCTGCAAAAGGACAAATTTCCCTTTAGCGATTTATAATATTCGCAAAGCTTTTCTGACCTGGTCTCATGAAATTCCGAATCCTGTAGTTCTTTTACATGCTCACTGCAGTGTTGCGTCCCTGTGCTGTACAGTTCTACAGAAAAGCTTGGCGTTTCTCTGGCTGTTACACTACTGAACCACAATTTTTCACTTCCCAACTGCGATATTCCAGAAGTAATCCGCAGCCTGGATGATAGGGATTGATGTGAAGTGCGACGGGGAAATCCGATTTCCTGGTCTCATCTTCGGAAGATCAGTTTCTCAAGTAGGTTATGCGTCGTAAAAAATCAGCAGCATCGCAGGGAAAGAAGCAATATAAAATATGAAGATATTATCACACAAGAGCCCTCTCCGTTCCTAATAGGAAAATCGGCCTTTCTCGCCCTTCTCCTCAGCTCAATACTGTGAGGTTACGCCTTGGTTCAGTTCCCCTTACGACCGGANCTGGGTCTGCAAAAAAAAAAAACTGGTCCAAATTTCTTATCTGCAGACCTGACAATACCATGGTGTTCTGATAAATTATTTCACATGCCACCGTATACTATTTTCCTTTCCAGATTACTGTGGTTTATCTTCAAAAGTGAATAGGAAATAAAGTCTTCATTGTGAATAAATGTATATGAGTGTGTTCATACTAATTACATTTGCAGATGATTACTACTTCCGAACAATGTGAGACACAGGATAAAAATCATCAAAAACTCACGGCCATTTTACTGGTCTGCAAATCTGAGAACACTGAAAACAGCTGACGTAGTAAATGGCAGTTGCCTAGGCATCATTACTGAGTCACAACTCTGTGGCGCAACAGCCCAATTAGGGAGTAGGCTGCCTCACTGTTGGTGTCTCTAGATCACACGAACTTAGACGCAAACATCTCATTAGGACTTCTATGAACGAGTGATCACCTCGTCGCAGAGGCCGCTACCTACAGGGCACGCAAAACACACCAGAGACGAATATCCAGGCCCTCAGCCGGATTCCAAACCGCAATCCCACAAGCGGAGCAACGGCAGACCTGCACCTTAGAGGGCATAGGCACCGGGATCGGCCAGATAGTGCTGTTACGGTATCCTAATTAAAATTTAGGAAGCAGTAACTTTCAAATTTTGTCCCAATAACGGTTCCTTACCGTGTTAAGTGGGTCCCTGTCACCACGGCATGGCGCGTCCTCAGGTTGCCGATGGAGGAACGGCCTCCAGTTATGGAGGGTAGCTGCGAATACATCGAATAAGCAGTCGCGGACAGACGACAAGGGGTGGTCCTCCAGCTTGGGGGTTGTGCCAGGTGCTAACAACTCACTGTAAAAATTTTCATGTTACGAAACACCTTACAAAGCCTCGGACCTGGCTGAGGATAGGGACAGATGGCGGACTCTAGTAAATGTGGTAATGAACGTTCGGGTTCCACAAAATGCGGGGAATTTCTTGACTAGCTGAGGACCTGTTACCTTTTCAAGAAGGACTCTGCTCCGTGGAGTTAGTTAACCATTCCTTTCATCTGCAGTTAAGCTGAATTGTGGCATAAAACGTCTTCGTGTCCTATTCGTCAAATCACTATCGTCTAGCTAACAGTTCCAAAACAAGAGTGATTTATTTCAGTGTAGACGTATTTTTGTAACCGAACTTTCCCGCGAAAGTTTCCCCCCCCCCCCCCCCGAACATTGGCATGCTACTTCTACACGCCTGGGAACAGACAGGTTGGATTATGGCTATATGAACAGCAAATTTTGACAGACTGACCACAAACAGAGGTCTATTTCTCCCATCACTAACAATTTTTGCCAAAACGGTTTGTTCAGGCAGTTCCGGGCAATCAATCAAAATTAGCCAGCTTATGGTAAAAATTACAGTAACATTCGCTCCCGAGAATCTGAAGTAATTTCGGTCTAAATCATTCAGCAGTCCGGCATACACAGAATGCTGCTCCGCTCTAAATCATTCAGCAGTCCGGCATACACAGAATGCTGCTCCGCTCTAAATCATTCACAGTCCGGCATACACAGAATGCTGCTCGGCTCTAAATCATTCAGCAGTCCGGCATACACAGAATGCTGCTCCGCTCTAAATCATTCAGCAGTCCGGCATACACAGAATGCTGCTCCGCTCTAAATCATTCAGCAGTCCGGCATACACAGAATGCTGCTCCGCTCTAAATGGCTCCTTTGTAAACTACTGAAACAAATGGCATATGCGACACAACACTATATAGCTACAATATACTAGAGTCGAACCCCGTTATAACGACTTCGGTTTATGCGACACATCACCTATAGCGACAGATATTTCGTGGCACCAATTTACTCCTCACCGTTAACTGCAACATTATACTCCCAGTTATAACAACACTCGCTCATAACGACACAAAATATGCAGTCCCTTTCAGGACGTTATAACCGAGTTCGACTGTATTTGCAGCACAGAGTATAAGTAAATGCTGCCAATCCCAGTGGCCGCGCGGTCTAAGGCGTGGGTCTGCGACCACTCGCTTGCTAGGATTGTGGGTTCGAATCCCGACAGGGGCATGGGTGTCTGTCTCTTGTAAGTGTTGTATGTTGTCAGGTATAGGTCTCTGCGACGGGCTGATCGCTTGCCTAGAGGAGTCCTACCGAGTGTGGTGTGTCGAAGTGATAAGATCGTGAAGTCTCGACAGTCAGGAGGCTGTGACCGACTAGGGGATATACAGCCATAGAAAGGATAAGTAACTAATGCTTAATACCTACTTGGAAAGACTTAATTTGAGCCAATAATTAAGAGTCTTTAAATTCAACTACATACTGTCAATACTGCTGTTACAGATCACTGGACGAAAGCGAAAACAGAACCTGTGCAAACTGAATAAATTAAAATTATCGCTAGTGAAACTTTAAAGACAAATTACTGCGTGAGAAGAGTTATTTATTTAACCTTAAACCTTATACTGAAATTATCTCCTTGGTTACGACGTGTATTCTGATAGGTGGTTACAAAGATTTTGAGGAACACAGTTCGGCCTTCTTCGCAGTAGACGTAGTGCTACTCCGAAAAGGAGGCAGTATGCTCTGCAGAAACGTTCCTAACCATCAGCCAGAATACATGCTTTCATAAGCCAGACGGTAACAAAAATTAGTCACAGGCCGTGAAAATGTCACATGCACTATGGTTATTCATATTCCACATTTCACTCTTCCGAACAGCCAACTGAAACATCTCTCCGAACTTTCACTTCGATTCTAATGTTACAGAATCAAATCACGTGCCGCAGTCATCCTTTGCTGAAAGCCGCCCTCCAGTGATTGGCACTTTTTGTGTCTTACAAGTTATATTCAAAACATAATATTAACCCCTTAAAATAAGTACATTTCATGGAATTCAATGCAAAGACAATTATAAAAATCAAGGAACATAACTGGGAGGTCCAGATTAAACTCTCGGACAGAGACTCCCTAACCTGATGAAGATATTGCGTAAGTTTCCCTCAGCTCTTCCAAACAAGTATAGTGTCCTTCTTAACCTTTTAACCTTCCTTTTCTACTTCGTTGTATTCAACTCTTCCTTCAAACTCCTCTGCTCTTCCTTCGCCTTACCATTTCTCCTTCAGTCCCTGCTGCGGCCGAGGTTAATCGCACACGTCTCATAGCAGACATGACTTGACACCAGACCAATCAACGTAGGATTTCCGGAGGATAGAGAGGCATGACTCTGGGGTTTTCTCCCCGTACTTCTGTTGTCCTTTATCAGCTACTTTTAGGCCTAGAAATTCGGAAGTCGTGGGCAGTGAGTGAGGACGCATGCGGGGAATGCAGGTGATAGCCGTGGAAATGCCATAAAATCCGAGCTTTAGGTCAGTGTTGCAGCGACGCGACTGGTCGTCCTTCAGAGCAGAGGCGGGCCGCAGTAAATCCCGTGGATTCACAACGGTACTCGTCATTACGATAATATTATACTGTTATCTGAACAACGAAGTCAATCCGAGCCACCAGATCGAAATTTAGCTCTCTGAACCACATAAGTACGGTGGACAGCATCTTGGTAATGTTATCATCATAACATAAAACATTTACCCACAGCTCCTTTACTCACACCACATTCTTCGTTTCCTCCCCCTTCGTTTTTTATCATTCTACATCATCCCTTCCCCATCTCGTCCCCATCTTTTTCACCTTTACCACCAATTCCTCCTGATCCTCCTTTCATTCCCTAAAATCTTCATTTTTTCGTCATTTTCTTCGTCTTATTCTGCTTCTTAAAGTTATTCCTGCTCCTCTTATTTGTCTGATCTTCCTACACTTTCGTCTTTCTCCTTCGAGGCATGCCGTGGCTCACTGGGTTAACCGCCGTCTTCTCAACACGGAGGCCCCGGTTGTTTGTCCACGTGGATTTTGTGGTGGGCAAATTCGCACTGGGGCATTTTCTTCTCCGAATACTTCCGTTTTCCTCTGTGAGGATCACTCCACCAATGTTCCATATTCATGTACCGTCATCGCTATGCAGAAACTTAGCAATGGACAGTGTTGTTAAATTAAACACACCTCAATATGCTCCTCCTCCTCCTCCCCCTCCTCGTCCTCTTCCTCCTCCTCCTCCTCTTCCTCTTCCTCCTCCTGTTCCTCCTCCTCTTCCCCCTCCTCCTCTTCCTCCCCTTCTCCTCTTCTTCCTCCTCCTCTTCCTCCTCTCCCTCCTCCTCTTCTTCCTCCTCCTCCTCCTCCTCATCCTCTTCTTCCTCCTCCTCTTCCTCCTCCTCCTCCTCTTCCTCCTCCTCCTCCTGTTCCTCCTCCTCTTCCCCCTCCTCCTCTTCCTCCCCCTTCTCCTCTTCTTCCTCCTCCTCTTCCTCCTCTCCCTCCTCTTCCTCCTCCTCCTCCTCTTCTTCTTCTTCCTCCTCCTCCTCCTCCTCCTCCAGCACCATCACGTACCTCTTCTTGGCTCTTCCACTCCTTCGTTTTCCCTATCGTCCAGACCAACTGTGCCAAATCGTTGTGGATCGCGTGCACACCGGAATCGTGTATTCTAGTCTCGATACGGGAAGGCGCGTTTATCCGCTTCTGACTGTCTCTAATCGCAAACGCTTTCACATTCTATCTAACCTGCCGTTTCGCGTTCTTTTACTGAACCCGTAAAACAGCAGGGACCATAGCTCTAATTCCGCACCAGTGTTACTGATTTCGAAAACAGAGTACGTCCAGTAACTCCACTGATCCACAGACAAGGAGTGTATGCTTTCACATGCAAGTACGTAATTTGAAGACGGCGTGTCCACATTTCGTATCACATCTGATGTACGTGCTGACGCTTCATGTGCACTGGCAAAGTGACGCACACGGCTGTGTGAAGAGATAGGTGGCTGGGATTAGAGGGTGGGAAAGGAAAAAGCAGCTTGGCGGTATGCAATCCATTCGGCATGGATTCTTGAGCACGTTCTCCGTACATCTCTGAGTTGTGCACTCTGACATGAAGTCGCTGGACAGCGTTTTGAGAAGTTTTAATTGCAGACGTGTTTACGCGGATTCTAAATTACATGAATTTGTAAGAAGGTATCACATGTTATTTTGTTCCTCTTATGTCATCCCGTAAGAGTCACACAGTCCAGTGACAGTGCCACAAGTACAAAGTGTCAGCACCTCTCTCACATACTATAGGAATATATGCCAGCGGACACTTCGACGTCGCATTTCGTGCTTACCTGTGAGTAGCCAACACGCCCTAGAATTTTTCCGGAAGTGTTCTCACGCATTCTGTACAAAAAGAGCACGAAATACCTGTCACTATGACGTCAACTAATCACCCGACTAACGGGCACAGCAAACTTCCGGAGTACCATTTATACATGACAATGGCCAATATCTAATACAGCCCTGTGATGTAATGAATTAATATGGTTTAGAACTGTTACAGAATCATATATTTACTCTCATTTTACTATGTATTATTAGCATAAGTGTGTATTTTGCTTGGTTGCCTTATCACTAATTATTGTGTTTAAATTAATGACAAACATTTGGGCTTCTCGAACGACATTCACACGACGTATTATTTTCTTAAAATTTTGGACTAGTGATTTTAGAATGTGACATTCTAAATTACAATGCGGTGTGGTTTTGTAAACGGCACCGACGTTTCGGAAGAAAGTATGTCTTTCGATAGTAACGATGGAGGCCGTACATATTTCTGAAGCGGTATTAACCACCTGTGACATTACACTGTGCCATAAAGGAAAAAGTTCACCGCCCTCAAAATTTCGTCAGGGTTACCGCATTCCAGCAACTGAAGTCTGCCAAAGCGAAGACACTTAGATTAAATTGTCAAGTTCTCACCGCTCTGTGTAGTTAGCGAACACTGCTGTTAGTTTGTCTACAGAGTTAGGGAAACTCTGCGACGAAAATGAAATGATACTGTACGTACAGCACGATTTTCCATCCAACGAAAATCTGCTCTCTCATCAAACGAAACAGCGGCATCGTTACACAAAAGTGCACTGGGCAAAGTGTTCCGACATTACGTCACAAACAAAGCGCGTGGTTTCTCTGTCTCTCAGATGTTAGCATAGTCCCCGATGGATAAGAGCCTAACACACAGCAAGGGGAACGCTGTCATGTGTCTCCAGTCTTTCTGATTCAGGGACCGATTCCCCCCCCCCCCCCCCGCCTCTCACTACCACAGAGTAATTTATTAGAATCAGATGTAAACACGTTTATTTAAATTTGAAAATTAACGCAACTGTAATTATCTTAAAAAATACAGTATATCGAGATGTGCGTCCAAGTAGACTGGATTAATTTTGCTTAGAAGGGGTACGACTGGGGGGCTTTTGTGAACACGGTAAAGAATATATCTCTTCCAGAAAGTATGAAGGATTTCTTGGTTAGGTGAAAAGTACTATCTTCTCGATAACGATTTTCCTCCATGTAGGTATTTAGATATTACCCAAATTAAAATATGGCAGAAGTCATAATGCCCAAAACTGAACATGCGAATTAAGTGAATGGATCAGATTAGTGGACTTTTTTGTCAGAAATTTCTTCCACCCTGAAGACTGGTAGCCCACATCAATAGAATAAAAGTGGCCAAAACTGATTTACTTATTAAAATATGTGTATGAAAGAGTATTTACAATAATGTTCAGCAAAAGTGTCGCAAGAACGAACAAACTGCAGCCTGCCACAAAACTCCTTCTCAAAATGTCGTCGACCCACAGGTCACCGGTTTGAAGGCTGACGCCGAGTCTGGCCAAATACTGAAATATGTTTGCCCGACAGACTCTTACTTTAGCCTTATAACGGATTTTTTTTTTAATTCTTAGTCTACATAGTGCCGACCTGGGGGCCGTGCGGTCTAAGGCGTGGGTCTGCGGCCACTTGCTTGGTGGAATTGCAGGTTCGAATTCCGCCGGGGCAATCGATGTCTGTCTTGTGAATATTGTGCCTTAGTTAAATATCTCTGCGACGGGCTGATCACTCGTTCAGAAGAGTCCGACCGAGTGTGGTGTGTCACTGCGTGTGATCAGGTGCAACAATAACCCTCTGCACCTACAATGAGTAGGTAGACGAAGTCAGAGCAAGAAAGAAAGAAAATTTATATAAAGATGGCGTGGCGTTGACCACCCACTCCTTCTAGCGCCGGGGTTGTGTATGGGTAGAGCAACACCTCTGTTCCGTCTGTGCTTTCATGGCATGATACAGTATGACGTGTATGTAACCACGCTGTTGAACGGTAAAATAATCAGTTAACTAATGAACTGCAAGCGTTGTGGAAGGGAGCATTTGTGGATTAATTGTGTTAACAACCCATCATTAGCGTGAAGGTACCGACAAATTCATCAAAACCTCAGTTAGGATAATCAGAGTCCAAGCACAGATTCGAAACAGGCACCTCCCATATGTCAGAAGCGTAACTGTTTAGAGTCAAGTGGCTTGATTAATGAGAACTAAGAACTGCACACTAACGAATCTGACATTTAGAATTAGTCTACGTACGAAATGGCACTGCTTATCCTGTATTATATTAGTGTTTGAAAAAGAAACATGAGAGTGTGGCACTGTTGAAACCTCTATGGAACTGGTTTTATTTTCTCTCTCGCATTGTGGAAATAAGGTCAACAGGATACTAAGGTGTACTGTCAATGAGCGAGTGGAATAAGATACAACTATCAGAACCACATTACCAGTGTACGCAGCACAGTACACTCCGCGATATAAGGCCGCGGCGTCCAACCTACAAACATATAAAAACCTAATTAAATAGCATACATAAATCACAGTGGGTCCCACTAATAAAATTACATGCATACATAAAACATGCCATCCCAGTGGCCGCGCGGTCCAAGGCGCAGGCCTGCGGCCGAGCGCTTGCTGGGATAGTGGGTTCGAATCCCACCGGGGGCATGGATAACTGTCTTTTGCACAGTGTTTTTGTTGTTAGGTAGAGGTCTCAGCGACGGGCCGATCCCTGGTCCAGAGGAGTCCTGCCGACTGTGGTGTGTGTCTGAGTGTGATCAGGTGAAAATAAACAACCTCGACACCTACTGTAAGTAGGTAGAAGACGTAAGGGCTACAAAACGAAACATAAAACACAGTGCATCCCACTAATCCCATTAGCTAGCATACATAAAACATGGGCCATCCCATCAATCTTTCCCTTCAGCACAGCACCTGTCGCGAAAGCTTTATCGCACACGAAGCCTGCATCCACCTGGAATTTACAGTCTGCTTTCCCCTGCAGTTTACCTTACGTTATTTGGTAACAGAGTTTTAAGTGCCGAACTCAGCTTCTAAGCAGGTCTCGCGCAGTCTGAAAACATTTCCCGATGCCTAATAGAGCTCTTGTCTTGAAATGTTGGCAATTTCTCTAAGAAAATCCGCCTTCAATGCTTTCAGGTAAAGTGGGCTAATTAACCTGCATTTCCTTTCCTTAATTCCCAAATAAAGGTGTGCAGATTAATTCAACATAAAATTCTGAACTAATTACTTCGGAAAACACGGGCCCTATAGTTTTGCGTGAAATCTAAGTTCATGTGAAGTCAACTTCACGAAATGCATGTGTATTGTCGTAACATCAAAATCTGTTATTTTTGGTTGTTTGCTTTCCTACTTAATATTAACCATGCATCACTGGAGGAAAAGTAAAAGTTTTGTTATTTTATTGTCGCCCAGCACTAAAATATTTTCCACTCTCCTCTATATAATTCTTTTACACCGCACGGTCGGTGAGGGATTTCTTTACGAAAATTTCTTCGACATTTCTTTCTTGACACGTTGCGAAGGTTCTGCAAATGAACACTCCTTCTTCAAAACATATATTTCTCACACTCACTGACAACGTGCGCTATATGAGACAGTATACTTCAATGGGCGCCGGTTTCACGTTCCAGGGCCCGTAAATAAACTCTCGCCAGATTCGCTTCGCCTAAGATGGCTCGTTTTCCCCTATGATAGGGGAAAGGTCAGTGCGATTCTCTGCAGTAGGCTAGCAGAGAAAATTTTGATACATTCCGTTCCAGTGTGCTGTCTGACTTGACAGAATTGACACATTGCGTTCCAGTGTTCTCACTGACTTGACAAAATTGATACATTCCGTTCCAGTGTTCTCACTGACTTGACAAAATTGATACATTCCGTTCCAGTGTTCTCACTGACTTGACAAAATTTGATACATTCCGTTCCAGTGTTCTCAATGACTTGACAAAATTGATACATTCCGTTCGAGTGTTCTCGCTGACTTGACAAAATTTGATACATTCCGTTCCAGTGTGCTCACTGACTTGACAGAATTGACACATTCCGTTCCAGTGTTCTCACTGACTTGACAAAATTGACACATTCCGTTCCAGTGTTTTCACTGACTTGACAAAATTGATACATTCCGTTCCAGTGTTCTCACTGACTTGACAAAATTGACACATTCCGTTCCAGTGTTCTTACTGACTTGACAAAATTGACACATTCCGTTCCAGTGTTCTCACTGACTTGACAAAATTGACACATTCCGTTCCAGTGTTCTTACTGACTTGACAAAATTGATACATTCCGTTCCAGTGTTCTCACTGACTTGACAAAATTGACACATTCCGTTCCAGTGTTCTCACTGACTTGACAAAATTGATCATGACAGCACTAGGCCTCTAAATGTGCATTAAACCGCATTTTGGAGTGCATAAAATTTACTGCTAAAAATCCATGTTTTGAGTAGCTGAAAGGTTATGCTTCCCCACTGTTATAAATAAAAACTCGACGCGACCAATCCCGTGCCGTGACTCAGGCAGTCAGTCACCGGCCTCTTACAGCGGAGGTCCGGGTTTGATCCCACGCCAGTCAATGTGGAATCTGTGAGGAAAAATGTGGCACTGAGACTTTCTCAGGGTGCGTCGCTTTTCCCCCGTCAGTGCCATTTTACAGTGCCCCATACTTAAATTTAATTCATGTAAAATAGACAATGTATAATCTCAGCAGTTGAGAGCGGCTTTAAATAAAACACCAAGTCACTAATTTCGGTCTGCATGTACATATATATATATATGGATTTATAATCATGTGACCGACTACTACGGAACTTAGACGCTCCCGGTATAAGATCTCAGTTGAAAAGTTGACAACTTTCCAGCTCTTCAGGAAGGACACCTGTTTTACGCGTCCCCAAGCTTCATTACAGTTTAAAATTGATGAAATATATGAGCTTAAGTGATGTAGTGTGCACGAGTAATCTGTAACTGACATTTGAGGAAAATGTTTTTTTGTGAAACAACCCCCTTGTTGTACGTATGTAATAATGAAGTGAACTGTGCGGATAGTTTGACGTCAATTGTAACAGGTAACTCTGCAGAGAAATTTGAAAGTAAATATCAACATGCAAAACCCTAATACTGATGCCTGTATTGTTACTGGACAGAAAAATATAATTAACTGTAATTTCCACCATTTAAACACTAGCATACATAGTATCCTACATACAATTTTCCGCTTCTAACTTCGAGGTGTATCATTCAGTCGCAAACATAAAGTAATTATCCTTTTCACGCATACAGAAGGGTGGACTCAGTTCCAGAAGTTGCTCGTGCGAGGTACTAACTTAAGACTATACAACGCCTTCGCACGAACATCAGCTTCTTTTGTCTACGTTCCTTATTTTATTACGAAACGTGCACGTATGTTATAATTGCCTGAGTTGGCACTGCACGCATATCGTCATACCATTACAGGCCACACAACTACTGCACGTTTCATTTACCTATCATGAAAGTCGCGGCCGATTCCAGTGACCAGGCGGTCTAAGGCGAGGGTCTGCGGCCGTTCGCTTGCTGTGATTGCGGGTTCGAATCCCGCCGGGAGCATGGATCTCTCGTGAGTGTTATGTGTTGTCGGGTAGACGTCTCTGCGAGGGGCCGATCACTCGTCCAGAGGAATACTACCAAGAGTGGTGTGTCTGAGTGTGATCGTGAAGCCTCGATAATGAGGAGGCCCTGGCCCACTAAGAGCTGTTGCGCCACGGGGGGAAAAATCATGAAAATCTTAATGTAAGGTCCTTGAAAATTCGCGAGGTAGCAATGCCATTTATAAAATTATGTGTTAAAAATGTTATATAAATGCTGAACTTCGGATAAGATAATTTCCTGCAGATTGTAAAGCAACAGTATGTTATCCGTGTGAAATGCATATTTATCATTCAGTTTCGTACAAATAATAAATAATGCTCAAAACTGAGTATGTAAATATATCATAAACATAAAAATAAATTAAATTTCAACAGTTTATAGTACGGGCCTTACAACTGAAGTGCGATTCCAGGCAGGGGCAGAAATTTTCTTTTGCCATTGTGTCCATACCTGCTATTGGGCCAACCCAGCCGCCCGTTCGGTGGCTCCCTGGTTAAAGGAGTCATAACGTGAACTTGACTAACGCTCTCCGTCCAGTGCCGAGGTTAACCCTGCACCCCCACTCCCTCATGTGCGCTTAATGAAACACATTAACAGCCTTGAGACTTATACGACAACGCGACTTTGAAAATTTTTACCCGGCAAATTTAACGTATTTGGAATCTGCGGTGTGAAATTCTACCAAGAAATGAATCGCTAAATTTTACGAATATTATTTGTTTCATAGACCGGTAGCCCCAAGTGGGCTAGGGTCTCTTCATTATTGAGGTTTCACGATCATATTCAGACACACCACGGGCAGAACTCCTCTGGACGAGTGATCATTCCGTCGCAGAGACCTCTATGCGACAACACACAAACACTCCATGCCCCCCGGCGGGATTCGAACCCCCTATCCCAACAAGCAAGCGGTCGCATACCCACGCCTTAGACGGCGCGCCCACTGGGCTCGGCACGATTATTAATTTTATATTTCACCGTAGCCTTCATATACGGGCTGAATATTCTGAAGAAACGCACGGACTGCAACCTCTTCCCAGAACCTCCTCCCCCACTGGGAACAGTTCTTGAACTGGAATTCACCGAAACAAGGTGCCGGCCTTGAGACTGACAATTGCTCTACTTGATGACTGTAGAACATTATTTCACAATTGACCTACTTAAGCAGTGAGGTTAGATTGTTAAGGTTGCTGATCCGAAATAGCTCAGACAGTATAGCTGCTAAGCTACGAGGTGGACGACTGAAAAATCTTCGTCCGCTTCGCACCAGAGGCGAAGAGAATTTCCGCTCTTCCTGGTGTCTACACTGGCTCTGGAGTCCACAGAACTTCCCATGTAATGGGCATTGGTGGTTTTTCTCCCAGGGTAAGGCGGCCCATGTGCGAAGCTGATTACTCACCGCACCCAGTACTGAGGCTAAGAATGAGCGGAGCTATACCTCCACTCTCTCTACACTTTTATATAGACATGGTAAATTTCAACTTTTTCCCCCATGGCGCGACAACCCCTAGTGGGCCATGGCCTCCTCATTATCGAGGCTTCACAATTACACTCAGACACACCATTCTCGGTAGGACTCCTCTGGCAGAGTGATCAGTTCAATGCAGATACCTCCACTTGACAACACACAACACTCACAAGAGACAGACACCAAAGCTCCCGGCGGGATTCGAACCCGCAATCCCAGCAAGCTAAAGGCCGCGCGGCAACTGGGATCGACAATTTTACCTTTGCTTTTGCCTTTATCTAAGGCTGCTACCGAACCATCGACTGCCACGTAAACAAGACAGCATTTAACCAGAGTCTAAGACAGCGACAGATTCTGGTATAGACCTCTTGTTTACACATGTCACCATGAAGACCTGCCGCTTTTCTGAAGTTAACAAACACAACGACTTCTGTTTTCATGACAAATACTTGCAGGCTTTTAGGTCACGGGTTATTACTACTGAGGAGTTAAGCAGTATTTTCGTTACAATGCCTATTCTGTTTAACCTACTACAATTGATGTTAACCTGCAGTCTCATAATGCTTGCATATTCCTGCCTCAAATTAACTAGGTGCTAAATAAGGATTATGTTTTCCATAATAAACTGAACAGCACAATTACCGAGTGTTTTTAATATTACAAAAATGCCTTTAATGTAGCCAGGTGCTAACAGTATGTGTGAGAGACCTAAGCCTCCAGATTTTATACCCGTTTAGCTTCTTACCGTTAAGCCTCTAAAATATTTATTTTATACTGCCAAATCTGGGGCACTTAAATAATAATGTCGCTTGCTTTAAATGCAGTAAATTCGCACTTCACTGACATAAATGGGACCGAATGGTATGGCAGTTAATCAAAATTTGGTTAATCCCGAGACATAAGACCCTAAATAAATCAAAATAAAAAAGCCAAAGCAACATAAAATGAAATCGCATCGCTAGGAATGACACATCCATCATTCAGTAGGAATTTTTAAATGCCTGCAAGCAAATTATTACCGCCTGTTTTTATTTGTTGAGGGTTAAGCAGTACAGCCGGATTACTGAACTTTGTTTAAACAGAAACCACTAGCAAATGAAGTTACGACGTCATTTATCACATCCCTTGTATTTATCTGTAATTACTTTAATTCTTCTTTAACGTCATATCGTCAGTGATGCCTTTTGAACCGCATGATTTATACGTCAAAACTTCAAAAATCCCGACACAGCAGCCACAAGTGGAAAAGAGCTGCCCCACGTAGCCTTCAGAATGCTGTCCCTTGATAGCTACACACTTGCGGTAGTGTTCATACAGTTGTTAAAACACGTCTGGGGCCACCAACTCCTGCCACACAAACTTCTTGGCTCCTCAAACACCGTTGCATCCAGTCTGCCAGTCCATCATCCACAGCACTGTGCAACGGAGGAAGAACAGTGCTGTGAGGATGCTTAACGAGATGATACTGCATAAGCATTCAGCCGACAAAATATTGTTCAAAATAGCCGGCATTAGGACCGAGATTCGAACCTCAGCCCTGCCCGTCAGGAGATACCCCGGATGCATCTCAACCATAGGCTTAGTGCACAGCATTCACACAACACTCCATTCAGCACAGGTTCAATAACCCTGTGCGTCTTATAAAGAGGCAAAGGCCCCTTACTGAAGCTGTGTTTATATCTTCTGGTTCAGTAAACAGTTTCCCAAAGAGAGTGTAGCGCTGATAAGCCAATACTTCGCAGCAGCAAATAATATACTGCACTGTTTCAGTCTGCATCCTTCAAAATCTGCAGGTTGGACCCCATCAAACAGGCCCATGATATACAGATGCCTCCTCACAGGAGCATGTCCCGTTAGGACCGCAACTGCCATTTTTAGTTGATGCCTGCTTAGTTTAAGCAGGTCTTCAGCTCGTCTCTTGCATGGTCTACCAGTTTGCCATGTCTATGACCTGGTAAATCTTTCCAGGCAAGCCCCAACCCTTAGAGCGGGCGGTTAGGTAAATGTGTAAGTTACACTAAAACACAGTTGTTCCTGTGCATGCCATGCAGGCGTATAGCGGAGCGTAGATATAGCTCCATACATTATACCTCAGCGTTCCAGCAGCTTTACATCTGAGAAAAGAAAGCCACGTACCTATTGAATAAGAAGCTAGGTAGGCTACAGAGCCAATCTGGACACTTTGGAGTACAAAAGAATCTCTGATTTGCCCACGCCGAGACGCCACCTACGATTCATCGGCCGTTTAGCCAGTAGTCCAGTAAATACAAAGACTACGCTGTTATGGTATAAGTTACACTCTAATAATTTCCTTAACAACTTAATTGTTTACGAATCAAGTCAATAACTAATTGGTCGCAAGGTTTATGCTCTGTTAAAAGCCAGAATTGTGAAACTCAGTTCCATTACTGTATTATTTAGAAAAGATTAGACACCTACAGAAACGGTAAGAAGGTGCTTTCAGTATCTTCCAGTCTGAGTAAGAGAAATACGATTTGAAACACGTGCTTATGGCTTTCAGGTCAGCGAACTGGATTCTAAGATCGAAATATTTCACGAACATCGACAAGGGCCCGACAATTGAACCAGTGGCTGTTGATCGTAATAAAGTCTATCATCGAAAGGTCAGAGTTCATTACGTTGCTGCTGGACTAGACTTAACATTCACAGCCTGTAGGATGAATAATGAAGACCCGGGAAAATGATGACCTTTCGCAAGTAGGCTACTTAACAACCGCTCAGAACCTGTCACAAGTACGGGTACAGACATTCTCTTCCAAACGTAGACTCGTACACTCTACAGAGTACAAGACATTCGGAACGTCAGAAGAGTAGGCTACCAAAAATTAGGTCACAATTAATTCCTTCTGTATCCTTTCCAATTCATATTTTCCCCAATCATCGCACCTTCACTGGTGCGTGGTCCAG
Source organism: Coptotermes formosanus (assembly GCA_013340265.1). Taxonomy (NCBI): domain Eukaryota; kingdom Metazoa; phylum Arthropoda; class Insecta; order Blattodea; family Rhinotermitidae; genus Coptotermes; species Coptotermes formosanus. Next base: position 1,786,110 of record BLKM01008356.1, on the reverse strand, counting down.
CGCCTTTAAATAAACGAATTTTTGCCTGCAGTTTCGGCATTTCGTGGCCGATTTGTGTCCCATTCGGAATTCGAAATCTGTACTTGACGATGTAAAGCTGACGAATTCCATAAAAATCCGCACCTTAAACGACACACGTTACCTAAGGTTTTAAATGAATTTCCACATCTAATAACCGCTTTAGGTGAAATTCCACAAGAGAAATATACACGTAATGGTGTTAGTCAGTTACGAGTTTCATGAAAATATGCACACCGAATCGCCGTACTTTACCCCAGGGTGTAATCAGGTGTTTGTTCATGTGCTCTAGAGGTTTCGTCTCATTTGGATAAACGTCTTCACAAATGTAAATGATCTACACGTAAAGCCATTAACAGTCGTGTACTGTGTAAACACTGTCAGTGTGAATGTCATAGTTTACCCTACGGTGTGACTGCATTCCTATCTGTACTTTCCACTTTTTAACATACGGAAAATAATTGCCGTTCAATTCGCTAACAATAAGAAGCACTTAAACAATGCAATACTACAATACTTTGTGTCTGCTATTGTTGTAGTATCTGGTAAGTAGGACAGTGGAGGAGGCACAAGAGTAACATTAACAATCAGTACATAAGATTAAGGCAATATTCCGTACTGGATAAACACCCATACTCTTCCAAGAAATTGCAAGTTTCATGAAAACGCTTGCAGTAAATGTCGCCCTTTACTTAATGACCTAAATGTATTTATTCCAGTAATCTCCACGTTTCTTCCCCGAGTAAGCTGATAATCGGTACCGAAGAATGACACATAAAGATCATAAGACATTGTGAGTTTGATGGAAATCCGTGCAGCGAAAGCCGTATTTTACTAAAGAGCGTAAGTAAATTTCTAGCCGTAATTTTCATAATTCGTGACCGATTTTTGTGAAATTTGATACTGGACTTGCATATGTTGTAACCGCACGGACAGGGTTCGAGTTTATTTGAGAATTAGGGTATGTAAATTAATTTAGAAATTATATATTCTTTTGTGGGTAAGTTAATGAATCGGACCACATGTAATTTTTAGAGAGGAGGTATCTGACTAGCTGCCAGCGACCTGCCCGGACAGGAAATGGGGGGACAAAGGACTTTTGAAACTGCAAGAAAATGTGACTTGAAGGTTTACAGGTCGGGTAGCCATGACTCGTGGTGTAGGAGCATTTGAACTGCAGTCGTTTTGTTCGAAGTAGCCATGGAGGGGTTTTCAAATCATGTTAACCAACAGGAACATTGTGATTTTTTTGAAATTAGGACGCGTACGGGAACGGAGGAACGCGGCTCTCTCTCATTTTGTCCAGCAATCAGGGAGGACGCGAAATTGCATCTCCTGAACAAGTATTAACCCTTTAAAGACGAAGGGTATCTGTTTTATATAAGGACCCAGCGCGTACCGCGCTGTAAACACTCTCCATTTCGGTTATGAAAACCAGATCTGTTAATGTTTTATAAGGCAAAAGATGCTGTTTGTTCTGAGATCGGTACAAAACACATAAACGCAATGTGGGCACCACGTAGAATTTTTTAATATTAAACCTGGTCGTATGTAAAGTTACCGCAAGGCTTTATAAAGGTTAAGTGGCACAGTCAAAATTAGAAACTGTTACGTTTGGATGCAGAAACAAAAATAAAGTGAAGTGTCGTCAAAATCATTCATAATTACATTGTCATTGTTTTTCAAGATTTGGCCAAGTGAGAATGTATGTCAGTGCCGCAAGACATTCAGGAAACCAAGTGTAACGAACAGCAATTTTTATTCAAGTAAACACATATAACTTTATTAAATTGCGTATTATTCAAACAAAAATTAAAGAACTGGGTACAGATGCCTCTGTACACGCGACACGTATATTCCCTCGAGTGGAGGTCATGATTCTACCGACCACAGCTAGTACGGGATGTAATCGGTCTACCAGAAGAAGAAGAGAACACGAGAACAAGAGGTAGGTCGATTATAATGTGATGCCGTTTAGGAACCGTGGGCCTTACTGCCATTCCTGTCCTGACAGCATTACTTTACTTATTGGCGTAAATTAATTTCTGACTACAGATTCAGCATTTATAGGCTGGCGAGGTTGAAATTAGTTGCAGTGGATCTTAAGTAATGCTGGCAAGCAGTTATAAGTTTCACGCATATCGATGCAGTAAAATCTGTAATATCGTCAATGGTGAAAATGAATTTTATTTTATTTACTCAATTTTTTGTCCGACTTGGACAGCGTTGGTACAGAAGTTCACAAAATGATACCGATGAACAGTTAGGGTATTCGAAGAAAAATTTCAATGGATGTTATGCATTGGCTGGGGAAGACAATAATGTCTATCCATAATTCCTGCTGTTTCTTTTTCTGCTACATGAAAAGAGGCCTTTGTGATAACTACACCAAGCACCAGTGGCGTAGCTACAGGTGTGGGTGAATGATACGGCTGCCCCTGTCGGCAGACTACAGGGGCGACAAAATTAATTTTTTAAGTGAAAAAATTTGATTTTCTGTTTCCAATGTACTTTAAAACACACAGAAAAACAAAAAGTAATTCAACACAATATTTTTATTGTTTAAATTTATAAATTACTTTAAGGACCGCCATTGTGATTACTCGCCCCGGACCCCAAAAATCCAGGTAGGCCACGGCGTGTATGTAACGTCATATGGGGAAATGACTGGTGAATAATAAACTGAAAGGATTATAGGAAGGGTCAGGCCTAATTTTAATTACCACATACGTGGATATTATTCTGCAGGAACTGAAGACACAACCAAAACAACTGTCAGGGTAACCCCACTTAACCCAGGCCCCCTAGGCAATGAAGTGGGAAATAAAACGTACTCGACCATGACAGTTGGTTTCGGATCGTAGTTAAATATTACCTAACATCTTATTCCGCTATCTGTGTGCAGGGATTTAGTGTCTAAAGGACATCGAAGAAAATAAGAGGAAAAGATGTAAAAACGTGAAACATGGAATCGAAAGATGAAAGAGATATAAAAATAATGAAAGTTGAAGAAGATGGTAGTGTGGAGCCAAGAAACATATCAGGAAATGCAAGCACGCCACAAAGTTCCCGGCGCGTCACCCACTTAACTAAACCTAATTCGGAGACCACATTACTTCCTGAGAACAGGAGTCTACAGCGTTAGCTCAAAATACATGTGGCACGCATACATACTGAGTTCATGTTGGCGCTGATCAGTGCTGTAAACAAAATTAACATGTTGACATGTTTCGGTATAATTCTCGAATACCAAATTACACGCAAATCTTTAGAAGTGTCTCGAGCTCATTGCACGCAGACACAGTAGTATAGAAACATTTAGCGAAGCTGATAGATACATTTCTAAAACCGGTGACTGCGAATGCGCTAAAAAGAGTAAATTTAATTTAAAGTTAGGTAACAGCAGATAGTTAATAATTTTATATATGGGATTACATTGGGTTCGGATCGCTTACAAGCAAATAGAACCATCATGAATAGTAGAATTACAAGCACGAAGGAAAGATTCACACAGCTACGGCTCCTCTCTCTTTTCATGTCCGTATCTTCAACTCCATCTGACAGAAATTGCTAAATGTCGCGCTAGGCGGAAGTTGAAAGCAGTTGTCTCATCATTTTGGCATATTACCTCACCTGTGCAGCAGAAATCACAACGCTAGTGACAGAGCTTTTCAGTGAAGCTCAATTATCAACGGTTACACTGCAAAACTACGCTAATGCTTCTGACTTGTATTTTAAGGGTACCTAGTTCGAACTTCGACAAAGATAACGGCTACCTTGATTGAGGTCTTTGTGATTGCCCTCAGTTTCTCCAGGCCAACGAGGTAACAGGAGGCCACGAACGCCTCCTTCCATATCCTTTCCAGTTCGTTAAGCTGAACTCATTTTGTGATTCGGTGCTAAACAGACTGGACTACAGACAAAACCATTACACAAATAATTACACAAACATACGTAAAAGAAAAATTAAGCCAAGCTGCCTCATCTAAGGTTAAATGAACTGGTCCTTCCATCGTGATCTGAGACGACCTATTTCTCATTTTGCTATACAGATGTAAGGACATGTCTGCCACTTTCTTCCGGGGTCATCGCTAAGAAAGAAAGTAACAATACGGAATAACGAAACAAACCAGCGCAACGCTAATGACAATCACCACGGTATTAGCCTTAACACTATCCTTACCAATACTGTAACAATGAATACAGGGCGACGGTAGACAACTCTGATTTGATATCTGCCAATTGAAACGCAGCAATAATGCGGAGAGAAAAGGACCCACACATCAGACACTTTTGAATGCATATAAGCATACATAATATATTTCCAGCGCTATAACCCCAGGTTTATGAGCGGTATTCATCGTGGAATATACGCCTATGCCTTACCAGGCAATAAGTTCTAAAGTATGTGAAATATGACGCGCGGAAAATATATGATTTCTCATCAATACTAAAGTGTATTCCTATTATCATATTGTACTTTCATATCTGTTTATATAAACGGGCTCGACAATGCAATCGTCCGAGCAGTCAGAGCCCGCTGCTTTCTGTTCTGCGTAACTCTTTAAAAGTTACCGTCAAAAGTAACTCTCATTTACCGTTAGTGTTAAATAAGCTTATATCGAAAACCCTCACCGGTCAATCCAGACGACCCTTGAAAAACGAACTTTGGAATTACGGATTTGTAATCTAGTCCTTGGGTCTTTCGTCTTTTCCTTTTGTTTTCTTTCACTGTTTGACTAGGGCAGGCACAGAAGTTATTCTTCAGCTTGTTATGTCCAATAGTAGGTTTCTTGCACAAAGTACGGCAAATATCAATGGCACTATATGGCATTATATGTAGATGTAATTCATGTATACGCAGAAAGAGTCTATGGTAATTAAATCTGTCATATTATGCCTTCGAGATAAACACCAAAAGAATTCCAATTTCGACATATTTGCAATTAGTATAAAATAAAAAGTAATCTTAATATAGGGTCCTTATTCTACCTAATGACATCACTGGTCACTTCCTGTTAACACAGTTATGTTACACACACCTGCCCACTCACTGGCAAGGTGACGGACGCATTTCTTATAAGCAAGTCTATGTGTTGACCGCTGGACTTAAAACGAAGATGTTTATATAAAGAGCTGCGAGGAAACACGGAGGAAGGAAGGCTCTTGGCCGCTCAGCTTAACACTACACACACAGGAAGGCAATAAATCAGAAAAATCGTACGTATGCTTGAGCATTACACGAGGCTGTTTTTCGGTATGAAAATAAATTCCAATGTTTTATTTTGCTGCATTATTTACGGACCAGTTCACATTTCCGTCTGTATATTTCAAGACGACAAGTTTCCGTGGCCAGGGACTGTCTCTGTGCAGCATAAGTGCAGCTTCGCCTATTTCCAGGATAATCAGAATGTCCCGTCAAATTTTCTGTCTTGAGAATCCACAGAATTAAAAACAAGTTTCACGCCCCTGACATTCATGTAGTTATTTCAAATATGGTCACTTTTCATTCCAAGCTATTGCGCTTCCCCGTCCATCCTACCTCCCCTTCTCCAGTAGTCTAACCATTCTGTTCACACGATAACCTTCGCTGTCGACAAGGGTTTTCGGACAGCTGACAATAGCCATGGGCATGAAGGGAATACGCAACCGGCACCACAGATCATCTAGTATAGGTCGGCACAGAGTCGATGTCCGCCACCCCACTGCTGCCAGGAGTTCTTTCCGTGGTCTCAATATATCAGGTGTATTAAACATTAACTGTAGTCACTTTGTGTCACAATTCTTACGTAAAAACAACAGCCTGCAGCCAAATGCAAAAGGAAGAAAGAAATTTCAGATGATAGCGCTGATGAAAAACTTTCACCACCACGACCAGTGACGCAGGTTTAGCAGTCGAAGCCCACTGACGCTGAAGACACAGGGCGAGAGACGTGACGCAACATACAATCTGCTTCTAGTTCCCATCACGATGTGATTCAGTTACAGGCTTCTGCACGAATAAGCGGCAGGCCAGTTAAAGGTAATACTGTACATACTCGATACAACAACGTTCCTACTGACTTTGGTATGATAATGTTTAGAGTGCAACAGTGGAGCCCTTGCAAGCACAAACGCAATTGCGTCAGTGTGGTTAACAAACTTGTGAGTTTAGATTAATCTGGTCACTTCGTACTTCAGCGTAAGGTTATTAAAATTTGCCAGAAGGAAAAGCAATGCACGAATTACGCACGAAAGGCTTTGAGGCCCTGGCCAGACTAATTTAACCCTTTAAAGACGAAAGGTAATCGGTTTTATATATGGAATCAGCTCGTACCGCGCAGTAAACACTCTCCAACTCGGTTATAAAAACCGCTGACTTAATGATGTATAAGGTAAACGTTGCTGTTTGATCTGAGATCCATACAAAGCACACAAACGCAATGTCAGTACAGTGTGGAATTTTTCAATGTTACACTTGGTGCAACGTAAAGTAACCGCTAGGCTTTAAAAGGTTAAAGAAACAGTTATTACTTAGCAGACTGGCATTCATATAAATCGTATACAAAACTTCAGTTTCGACCTCAGACAGAACACTGCCCGTCTTCATTATAATGACAAATTGGTAAATCATGTTAGGGGATTTTCTAGGATATGCAGAAAATTATCAAATTAAGCAGCGGATGCTGGATTCAAACAGATTTCTGATCATGAGCAGTCTAAGTACGCATGTGTGTGAGTGCGTGTGAGTGTGTACATGGTACTGTCGTGGATAGATGGCATGCGTGACCGGTAGTCTGTAAACTCCCTTCGTTGTTACTAAGTAAACGATGAAAGGATAGATAATTGAAAGCACTTTCTGTCCAAGGACCCACAGATGGCACCAACAGGAGATAAGAGAAAGTAACTACATTGCTGGCTTACATGTCATTCACGCATGCTTGGACTCTTTTATCTAAAGCAACGATGCCTGCATATGTGTGAAAAGGATGCTGACGTCTCAGGGATTTCCTGCGTAAAGCTGAAGACCTAGTTGCACGAAAGGCGCCTTGGTTAAAGATATCTCTCAAACGAAGAAACTGCAGTGAAATTTCTGAAAATCGATACCCCGCCTGTTCTACACTGTACAGTGTAAAATTAACAAGACTCAAGTTGTCCACAGAACCATAGGTAGGGAGAAAACACAGCTCCACTCATTCTTTACCTCGGCACTAGACACGGATGAGCAGTCAGCTTTATGTCCCCGCTGCCTTAACCGCAGTCAAAGAACTGCCGGTACCCACTGAATAGAGGATGAGATGGCCCCAGAGTAGGTCTGGACGTTCTGCAGGAGGGAAAAAATCTTTTTCCGCTGGCAGGAATCTAGTCACCACTGGTCCGTCGTCCATCCCGCAGTCTAGTCACTGTACAGACAGACATCAAGACTCCCAGTAAGGGGAGACTCTAACAACATTTTTAAAAACATGTTATTGTTAACGCGACGTAACCTGCTTGTTTACAATATGGTATGGATGCACAACGTGGTACTGAAAAGGTAAAGTCTTCTCTCTGCACGTCATGAAGACATTAGATGTAGGTGAGTGGCTAAGTTAACGCCGCGGCCGCTTTAAATCCCCCCCCCCCTTCCCCGGGAAAGAACCCTGGTACCCAATGAATAGGAGGCTGGCTCTGAACCTTTTCGAAAACAGAAAAATGTCTTGCCCCTACCGGGATTCGAACCCCGGACCGTATGTCCCGTAGACTTAGTCGCCACACCGAACTTGCTACACCGACTACTCTATCCGGGTTCTTCACTTATGTGGTATTAAATTCGTCACGATTACCTTTATTAAAGTTATGTAATTTTAATTTATGCAAATGAAAAAATGAAATAATTTCAGCTGTGAGACATATCGGATGCCATGATTGACCGAAAACCTAAGAGTGAAGGGCAAAAAAAAACACTAATTACAAAGTACAGCAGGAGGCACGAGTTTTACAACCGCAGGAATTGATTAAAACAGTAACTGTTACCACTCAGGTCAGAATATTTTGTCTTCTAAACGAGAAGTTAGCTCCATGATTGGTACTCTTCGATAAATAATACTAGGATGGTGGAATCAAGTATTTACTATGCGACAGCCGGGCACACAGCGATCGTGGAAGAGAATAGCGGTAGTTGATGCGTTTTATTCGGAAATCATGAAAACGCAGAATGGAGGATAATACGAAAACAGTTTCCTAAAAGAACTCACTAAGCCCATTTGCCTACTGGATAAACCTTCGTCAGTAGTTGTCCGGGACTTTATTTGTGTTACTTAATTAAACTCCAACGAAGACTGGAACGTCGCTACGTCAAAAGCCACACGTTGTCAGAACAAGAGTTTAGAAAACGCCTAGAGCGAAAAAACAAAAGTACGATTCTGAGGTATGATGCCATCACAGCACGGCGCGCTATTGTATGCAAATTGTAGTCTGGGATCTGGAGTACGGCAGGGGGCAGGCAGCTCATCTATCCAACGTGTTAGTTACAAGCGGGCTACTTGAACTGCAGCCAATGACCCGGTTAATTGTTCACGTCCTGCGTTTCACCTGTCCGTTCCAAGACAACTCTCCCATAGTGAGAAGCTCATGTGTACCTCATGACTTGCAGCCATACCAAAAAAACACCTCTACGGCATATCTAATGGATCTATCGATGAATGAACGGAAGTGTTCAGAATTAACGAAGTGATGAATTTACTGGTTTAAACGCAAGCATCAGCCAAATTGACTGGAAAATAAGTTCAGTGGTGGAATATCAATATCTGCTGAACAAATGCGATAGGGTATTTTATTACTCTGTACAAGAGAATTCATAAACGAGTAACATAGGTACTTGACGAAGGTACTGGACATATAATTATCTGTAAACACAGTATTTTTATGTGAATGTTTTGTGTCGAATTCTACGCATATAGAGACGCTGTCCATATACACGTATATCGGGCCGGCCATAGGCCGATTGGGCCGATTTGACGCAACCCAACCCCGCGCTTACGGGGGTCCCGCGCTCATGGACGAAATTAAATAAATAATACGTTTGACTGCTTGATTAAAAGTAAATAAAAATGATAAAATGGACCATTTTAATTTCCATTCTAACTTACCAAAAGTTCAGTATTTTTTGTCCTGCACAATAAATTTTAGGGGTCCACCACAAATATTGCAATCGGGCCCTGCGTTTGCTACGGCCGCCAATGTATACATGTTACCTACAGGGCCAACAGATTAGCGTCCAGACTTGCTGTAGGGCCCATGCAGCGTCCTTTTCAATGGGCAAACGGGAAAGGCGCTAGAGGTGTGACGATGACCTCTCACCTCCACAGAGTGTCGAAGTTAGAAATCGGTGGAGCTATACACCCATTCTCCCACTTGCTTTCATGGCTTGCAGAAGGACTGTACAGTACCTTAGCCCTTGCAAATAAACAGGGAAATAAAAACAAAAGCGTAATGTGGGAGAAGGAAGATAAGAAATTGCCATGTCACACATTGTCATCTGAAATTTCTTTCTTAAACCAAAACTTATCCTCGAAATTAAAACAGAAGTGTGTTCATGTTGTAAAATTACGATTAAGTCACATTAAACAAATTCTTTCTTAGTCCTTCCCTCTTCTACCTACTTGTTCACAGTAGGTGTCGAGGGTTTCTGTGATTTCAGTTGATCACACTCAAAAACACCACAGTCGGTAGAATTCCTCTGGACGAGGGATCGACCCGTCGCAGATACCTCTACCTGACAACACACAAACATTCACAAGAGACAAACATCCATGCCCCCGGTGGGATTCGAACCCACGATCCCAGCAAGCGCTCGGCCGCAGACCTACGCCTTAGACCGCGCGGCCACTGGGATCACATTAACGAATAATACTATTCAGAAAGGTTACAACGGCGAGGCTGATGTGACGTGCACGGGCCCTTCAGTATTCATGAAATGCAAGTTGAAGCATGGAAAACTTCAATACACAGTGTTTCTGTGTGCGCCCTCTCAAGTTGCAACGACCTTTCGGGAAACCGGTCAGAAGCGCACGGGTCGCTTGCTCTATACCTGGGCAGCTATTTATGAGGCGTGACGTCAACTTACAGTTCGGTCCTTGCAGTTTTTATGTTCTTCATGTTAGGTACTCTTGCGCCATAGTGAAATACAGCACGGAAACTAAGTAATTCTTTGTGGGGTACCTTACATCGTTGTCAGTAACTCCGATTTTGTAGCATTCAATGTTGGGATTATTCATGAATGATGAACTGCAAAGGGTTTGGAAGGAAACGCTTGTAAATGATCGAGGTAATATTCCGGTATTTGCCCGCAGGGACTAAGAAAAACCACGAAAACCCTGCTAGGATAGCAGATGACAAGACCGAAATTCCAAAAATGTATCTCGCGAATACACATCCATAGCCTTACCCCTATACCAGCCTTTTCGGTAAAAACAGTTTGGAAAAACTATTATATTACACGAGAGAAAGTGCAGTCTTAAATTACTGTCAATAAAGAAAGTATTTAGTAAATACATTGACAGCAAGTCATTCGACAGCAGATGACACCAGGAAGTAAATGTCAACAAATGTCAAAAATTGCACGATCCCCCCGCCCCCCCCCCCACCCAGCCCGTTTTGCATTCATTGGGTACTGAGGTCATCAACTACACACTGGGTCAGAAGGAATCCTCCCAACATTTGTAGCGTCCCACATCTCTGCTACTAACCGGTTTGTGTTCGCATCCGGTGATATATCCTGCTTAGCGACACTGCAAATATGTGAGAGGTCTGTAATTTTGTTGTTGAATTCTTTCCTTCAGGTTACATAAAAATTACCTGTTTATTACTTACATGCCGCGGTGTAAAACCAAGGACTGTTTCGTTATCGACATTCTACGAATAGCAGGATGTCAAAAGAGAGTAGTCCAAGAGACGCATGACAGACAATTCAGTCGTGGCCGGTTGTAAGTCATTACATCGGCATTGGCCTGGAAAGATCCATATCCGAATTTGGCGAGGACTCAAACCGAAATCCTTCAGAACACAAACCAGTACTCGTGCCCACTGTCTCCTGGCGACCGATAACACCATACGGTAAAATACAGATTAGATCAGCAATAAAAACACCACCTTGGATTGACAACGGCAATAACAGCCGGTTAACAAAGTGTAAACAATTCTTAAAAAGAACCTGTGATTACAACAATTACTTTATTATATGAGGTTTTTAATATTCGACTTTATTTACTATATGCAATCAAACTACTGCTTGTACGTTGTCTTCCTCAATGTGTGTTGTTTAAAATTGCTGTCGGCTTGACAACGACCTATCGTAGTTCCCAACACTTCGTTCTTTTAGACACAGAAATTCTGTTGTCTGAATACAGTTGTTATACAACTGACACAAGTTAGACACACTACACTGTATAACACAACGGAATGTCAAATATGAAGGAAGTGTGTCCTTTTTTCTATTTTTTCCTAGTTCTGCATTTTATTAGAAAGTACTTGAAAAATGCTTGATTCTCGTGTTATAGAGAATGTTCTGCGAAGCGTGTGCCACCTCTCTGCATGTTATTATAAGTCAATTTGAGTAAAAAAATGCTATACCACCATGCGTCCGACTATCAACCGCTACATCGCTATAAACATATTAATGTACGTACATGGCTGTAACTAAAAATTTTGCAATTCTCTTTTATCATACTATACAACAAGAAAAGAAGTTATATGACAGATGTCACAAAGGGCAGATATAAAGTAAGAACTTCTTGTAATAAAATTCCCATGCGTTTACACCGTAATGAAATGTGTTGCGCATGTTTGTAGCGATACAGAATTCTTTACTCCGAAAGACTCCTACAGTATAGTAACATTCTGAAGTTTGGCACAGGTTTCACGGAACACTCTCTGTACTGACGAAGTGTGTGCGCACCCGTCACAGCACCGAAAGGTGCGGACAGCGAGTGGCTGTGGGCGTGGTCTATTTTATGGCAAATATCAACACGTGCTTGAAGTGACTAGGAAAACTACGATCATCGTGAGTATATCCCGTTCTTCGACAGACATTCATAGAAGATACCTCCCGAACCCCAGGCTACAGCTTTGCCAATGCGCCCGGTGACACTGAAGAAATGCCACCATTCTCAATGATGCTCATGTTACTTATTTTGTGAGTTTCACAGTTTTCTCACACAAACCACATTGTACAGAGAATAATTTATCTTCTGCAATGCTACTCCGACGTAGACAGCCGTATGGTTAGACTTGATACGATCCAGGGGCGTAACTAGGATTTTTGGCGCCTGGCGCGATAATCACAATGGCCACCCTTAACAAAAATTATGAATTTAAAATATCAGTGCACCACTGAATTTCCTTTTCGAGAAATAATTTAAATTTTTTAGGGCAGAATATCAGCTTTTTTAAATTAAAATTCTCATTTTGCTGTCCCTTGAACTCTGCCACCCGGGGGCGGCCCGCTCCTCAGTTATATCCCTGGGAAAGTCACATCACAACTTTGCCTTCTAGTCGGAACACACTTGCCAAATACATTGAACAAAATGCTGACTAAAAGAATAAATAAGTCTACACGACACGATTCACGCCATAACATTCTGGATCCATTAACGACAATGTCTCTCAGTCACAGAACCGCAAATCACTGTTTGTTCGAAAATTGTAGTACACATTACGTTACTTTACATATTGATCATTAATGCATTATTTCGCAACCAATGACAATTTTAGCTCCTTTATTTACTAAAAGTGCCGATCCCAGTCGCCGCGCGGTCTAAGGTGTAGGTCTGCGGCCGAGCGCTTGTTGGGATCGTGGGTTCGAATCCCACCGGACGCATGGATGTTTGTCTCTTGTACAGTGTTTGTGTTGTCAGGCAGAGGTTTCAGCGACGGGCCGATCCCTCGTCTAGAGGAGTCCTACCAAGTGTGGTGTGTGCTTGAGTGTGGTAAAGTGAAAATAAAAAAAATACTTCTACACCTACTGTGAACAAGTAGGGAGGAGAGGGAAGGACTACGAACGAACAAACAAACAAACAAACAAATATTTACTAAAAATGCACATGTCAAGCATTCGTTACTTTCTCCCGCCTACAATTTAGCAGTGATTAATAAGTGCTGACGAAGTCGTACGCTAGGCTAATCAAAGTGAGGAGGCTATTACAAACTCCAGATATCTGGATAACCGAAGTGTCAGAAAACTTCATTGATTTTCCTCATGCACTAATGTAAAATGCGAGTGTTGGTGATTAAGTAGTCTCTGTAAACAAACATAAAAATAGAAATTTTTTTTCTTCAGCCTTTACGTATACTTTTACTCTGTTCTTTTCAGACTAAATTCTGAAACCACGAATCCCTTGGGCACACCAAGGAAGCACCAGACGTAAAGGAAATTTCAAGATTTATGGTTTTTGCTTTTGTAACGTAACGTGCATGCTGAAAACGTGTGACATGAATCACAATAGACTTTTTTTATCTCAAACACAACGGGGATGAAGTGTCTCAAAATTGTGAACAAGTATGAACCATGCAACACGGGACGTGATGAGAGATTTCACACTGTTTTTATACCGTGCATTTTATTACGAAGTTATTTTATAAAATGTTCCACAATATGCACCATACATTTAACCTTTTAAAGCCTAGCGGTAACTTTACATACGACCAAGTTTAACATTAAAAAATTCTACGTGGTGCCCACATTGCGTTTATGTGTTTTGTACGGATCTCAGAACAAACAGCAACTTTTGCCTTATAAAACATCAAGAGATTGGTTTTTATAACCGAAGTGGAGAGTGTTTACAGCGCGGTACGCGCTAAGTCCTTGTATAAAACAGATACGCTTCGTCTTTAAAGGGTTAATGGTTTCTTAAAAAGTTATTATAAAATCACTGTGTATTCCCACACGCTTTGGAGGCAGCCACCACCACCATCAGGAAAAGTTCACCTTGTAAGCTGAAGCAGAGCCGTTATAAAACATTGTTTATCTTGTTATGCGCTCGCAGTAAGATTCACTTCAAAACGTTCATGAACGTAAAAACTTGGTGAACGCTGGATGCGTGGTGGTGTTGCAATTATTGAACACGTAACACCCAACACACAGTAATAGTAAGTGGACGTTGTCCAGGGTATACAAGTTCTGGCACCGGTTGGCACTGTGGCATTTCTCCCTTATACGTGCTCAGTGTCCAGCCCACCTTATTTACAGTGTGACCAGAAGAGTAAAAATCATGCAACACCTCATTATGAAATTGTCTCCAGCCTCCTCCTACTTCCACCTTGTTACACCCAAGTATCTCCCTCAGCCAGGGACGGCCCGAGAAAACCTGGCGCCCAAACAGGCCAATAATTTGACACCCTTCGAACCGATATTCTTAAAACTTTTTAGGTTTGGGACAGGAATGACGAAATTTTTGAGGACGTGTGCCTGAATTGCGAATAATTATCGAAGTAATTATTTCTCGCGTGGAAACCTGAGTGCACCAGCACCATATTTCCGATTATTCCAGTGACATCTTGACACCCTAGGCAGCTGCCCGGTTGGCACTCACCTTAGTCCGGCCCTGCCCTCAGTAGGCCTATCGTAATCTCGAACTCACTCAGCCTACATTCTTCTCTTTATGTGACAGCACAAGCTTCACGTCTATGTAAAACAATGGACAAACATACAGTTCTGTCTTCGTGTTTTCACAGCTGTTTTTGATCACGTGACTGTCTTGCTTTGGGTTCCTGCACCTCACGCTATACGGTGCAGAAAACCAAAGAAGATCATCAAAAATACCGTTCTTTACACTTTAACCTCTTTGTTCTTATAATGTACATCAAACGGGAAGAGACTGCATTCTGGGCCAAATGATAAGAGGAATCTGTGCAGATCTGATTTGTTAGCGTTTTCCCAAGTATTTTAAATTTGACATATTTTTAAAAATTTTGTGACTATTCACTACATTTATATTGCAAATTTTTCCTGGGTGCTCTTCATGAGACATGAGAGTACACTCATTCTTCATAGTATTTATTTCTACACTAACCCCCTCAATACTGACTAATAAGTCTTCTTCGATTTTTCATTATAGCATTTATGTTTTCGACCAATAAATTAACACCTTCAGCATAGACCACAAGCTGACGTGTCTCATTATTTCCATGCATCCTGGCATACCTGGCCCTTCCTAATAGTTTCGTAGTCCTTCCCTCTTCTACCTACTTGTTCACAGCAGGTGTAGAGGGTTTTTATTTTCACTTGATCACACTCGAGCACATACCAAAGTCGGTAGGACTCCTCTGGACGAGGGATGGGCCCGTCGCAGAGACCTATACCTGACAACACAAACACTGTACAAGACACAAAGATCCATTCCCCCCGTCGGATTCGAACCCACGATCCCAGCAAGCGCTCGGCCGCAGACCTACGCCTTAGACCGCGCGGCCACTGGGATTAGCCATTCCTAATAGCATGTTATAAAATTCATTTGAAAAGTATTTCCTTGTTTCAGGGAATGGGGAATGTATTACACAGATATTTGCGCGTCCTGAGTTTGTTGTAAATTTTATTTCAAAATGTTTTAATTGACCTAATTAGTTTAATGGCTATGACCTACATGAAACTGAATTACATGCATTCTTGTACTTCGTAAATAGCTCATGTATTGCTCCATTGTATTCCAATTTATTTTTCAAGTATTTATAAACGCTGGACATCTGATCAATAAGATCTGCGCTCTTCTGGGGTGTTACGCAGCATCGATTGGTAAACCTTTACCGACGTTTCGGGACAACGTATCGGTCCCATCTTCAAAGGTCAAGAAGTCCACAGGTCCAATGGACTTCTTGACAACGTCGGTGAAGGACTACCACTCGATGTTGCGTAACACCCCAGAAGAGCGAAGATCTCATCGACATCGCGGCGTAAGCCTGAAATCACGGATATGATCAATAGTTGATCTATTATATTCATGTCCACGTCGAAGATACCAATAACTTCATTTATATGTGGAGTTAAACTTGACAGAACAAGTTTTAAAGATATGCACTCCGTGCATTTCGGATCAATGTACCAAGAAAAGGCACAATATCAAATAAACATAAATAGTAGAGACACTACTCCGATATGTTTCTTTAAAAATGTACCCACTTCAGAGAGTATATGTGCCAAGGTTAAAATCTGCTACAATGGTGAAATAATATTTGCAAAATTTCATAACCTGTAGTATGATCTGCAGTTGATAACAGGTGCGTACAGAAAATACCTACGTGCGGTTTAAAAGTCTTATAATTAAAATATACTTAATAACATTTCTTATACAGTAGACACGACTTGTACAGGTTAAAATTATTATAATCTTTGCGGTTGGTGGTTAAGTTCTTCTAGTCTGCCGCAGACTGGAAGAACATAACCACAACTGGTAAGCCTGGTTTTTATTGACATGTAGATTGCTACGCGTGCTGATTTCTTGCCTAATAATAAGTTGAGCATTTCCGTTAACGGACCCACGCGATCCAGCACGTTCATTTTATAATTATCAACAAGCACTGGTAAACAGAACCTCTTAAGTCATACAGCAGGTATGACGTCTACTCCCGCGTTTGCTTCTCAATATGGACGCCAGAACTCCACGATCTGCATCCACTGATGCCATTGCCTCAACTAAACATGCTTGGCCGATTAGTGCACAGGTGTTAAGGTATTTTGTTCTCAGTAAACCTTTGTCTCATGTTTCGTGTTCCATGCGTTTGGCTACCTCGGTGGGCGGCCCTATTTAAACATTCGGCAGTACTCTATGGATGAGGAATCGGACCCTTACACGGCCGGTACCTGTACACGACATCGTAACAACAAGACGACACGCATATATATATATATATATATATATATATATATATATATACGTATATATTGATGCACCGACTGGATTTCGAAACCGCGATCCCGATATTTGATCGGTGGCTCCTCATACAGCACAGCCACTGTCCTAGAAATGACAAGCCTCTGTTTATACACCTAACATGCGCCATGTTCTCATTGTGAATGTCTGTCCGGCTCTTCCTTTTGAGGGTTTTCTGAGTAGCGTAATATATCGCCTTGATAGGCTTACCAGCCTTTTACAGGGTAAGTCTATTGGTGGGACTGCCATGTTAATGTTCTAGATCTGCATGCTTTTCTGTTGGGGTGTGCTCCCCTAGTTTATGGGGCCCACTTTTAAGGCGCTGGAGAGAATGGGCATAAAGAGGGTACCCAAAGAGGCACTGAAATATACGCCAAAGGGAAAGAGAAGCATAGGACTCCCGAGAAAAATTGGAAGGGCAACTTGACCTTGAGGGATGAAGAACAGGCACTGCGCTTAACACGTTACAATTCATCATCATTATTATTATTATTATTATTGTTATTGTTATTATTATTATATACCATATGATGTTTTGTCGAATGTGAGATAGACAGGCGGCCGGTTCTTGGAAACCGCCGGCTGTGTTATCCATCACAGTTTACACAAGTCACGGTGGTGCTCCAGTGACTGTATTTTAATACGTGAATGTTCAGGGTGGTTGTGACACTGCTTACGGTAGTTACATAAGCAAGTTCGGTAACAAGCTTTGCAAATGTCTATAGAATTGAAACCACCTCATCTAACTTACATTACTCTACAATTCCCCAGCTTCTGTGTCCGCAGAGCTGAGTCCTGGACTATAATTATTATAAAACTGCATATACTGCAATAAAGGAATTTGGTTATGTGCTGATGCAACGTAAACGCTTGTTGGAAAACCCACTCTTGATACAGCTCACTGACTGAAAGATCAAAAATGCTACATTACGAGGAAACTGTCACTGAGCCAAATAGGAATTTTTGTGCCTCCGCGAGGAACATATTTCATTACAAAAATGTTGCTGGCCTTTTGAACGTCCATGCAGTAGGCCTGTTATGAGATGTTTATTAAACCAGAAATGACATTTTTTACACAAAACAACGCAAATTACAATAGTTGTTTTGCAATACTTAATGATATCACACCCAATTTACGTAATCTGGCTTATATCCTGTCAATATTTATGCAAATTTTATAGCTAAGAAGACAATTACTGTTTTTTGTCCCGGTGCTACATTATTCATTTCAGGGGCGGACACTATCTGCAGCCAACGAGGCATAAAGCATGATTTATTCATCCTTGTCTTCTTTGGTGGTGCAGTTTCAGTATCTTATTTTATAATATTTAAACGGTAGGAGTGCCACGAATTACCGATAGGAAAGAACGTGGAAGGAATCGGTCTTGACCAGTTCCAAGATTTACCTGCAGTGACTGAGGAAAATAGGAAATAACGTCGGCCATTCTCTGCACTGGTCTTCAAACCCTGTTCTCTTGCTTACGAAGCAAGAAGACTAGCCACTCAAACGTGAATTTAGGTTTAAATGATGACGAATCGGACAAATTATAAAAGATCTGTACCTCATCAGTAGTTCTGTGGACGGCTGTACTCTGAGTTACAGCGCGACCATGAATTTAACCAAAATTATATGATTTTTTAACTGTGGATTAATACCGACACTTTATAATTGTAATTTTATTCTTGTTCTTGCAATTCTGAAGATGGCCACATGAATGGCCGAAACACGTCGGTGATTATTACGTAATAATATTACATTCATACACTCAAGTGCATTTGTTGGCCTTTTTAGAAGTTTCATACAAAACTTAAGGGACTCAAATCATAATTTACAAAACAACGACAGACGAATAAGCAAAGAAACAATGGATGGATGGGCGGAAGGATGAATGAATGAATGAATGAATGAATGAATGTGCAATAAATTTACGGCCCCAGTAAATTGATACAGCATAATACAACACTCGTAGATTTGAAATATTTTGTATTCCGACTCCATATTTGTGACGTCTTCAATCCACTGTTACGTACACGTAAAATATACCTGTTATTGTACAACCAGGTTCCCCGCGTTTCACTGTTATGTGAGAAGCCTGAACAACACAGTGCCTGGGCTGACTGCTAGCAAGTGTGGACACTCGCTTTTCACTTACCTGTCAGAATACCAAACCGCATAGTTGCATTGGGTGGGGCCCTCGAAGTTTTCGGGCCGCCGCGGCAGGAGGGGGTCAAGGCCCGAGCGTCCGCCGGCCCTGTAACAATAAAATAACAGCTTGTGACGCTTACTCCACCGGGCACGTTGTCAGCAGACTGCAGAGGATTCAGGGACGGTGCAAGGAGAGCGAAAGTGTCGTAAGTCGGGCACTAGATCAGACGTCAATGACGCTTCACTTTCCAGTTTCTACGGCGCGCCGTCATTACCATACGGACCCTAAGGCGCCAACCGTACGACGGCACATTGGACACTTCTGTTTTCCCACTCCGAACTGCATTACAGGAAAGTTTTCAGACGTAGTAAAACAAAGCTCCCTACACAAAACACAACAAACACAAGAGACGCATATCCATGCCCTGTGAGGCATTCGAATTCGCGATCCCAGCAGACCTACGCCTTAGAACGCACGGCCACTGGAATAGGCGTGACATTTATTACCATACACTTCATGCTTTAATA
Organism: Coptotermes formosanus; assembly: GCA_013340265.1. Lineage (NCBI taxonomy): Eukaryota > Metazoa > Arthropoda > Insecta > Blattodea > Rhinotermitidae > Coptotermes > Coptotermes formosanus. The sequence goes on along the minus strand of BLKM01008356.1, from coordinate 1,766,538 downwards.
TGTCCCACAAGCAAAAACGTCATGGCTTCAGATAGGGCGCACGAGGCCACAAACAGCTTGTTTCTTACATTATATTATTCACACCGTGCATCTTATTATAGGCTACTGAATACCAACCAATGCACAAAAAATGGAAATGCAAATGCCTAACAGGCAAAACCTATCTATACTTAAAAGAACACAAAGGTGAAACTCCAATAAACAAACGCATCCATATGGTTTAACAAAATATGTAGAACTGAACATCTCACACCTAAATAAACACGGATAAAGCGCTGAGATCACAAGTGTTAATATTTTTAGTGTGTGATTTGAACCTGTAGATATTTAGGTGGGTTTATGCACCAGTGAGAACCCCATGACGATAACATTTATGTCGAAACGTATGTAGGGGTTCGTGCAGTTTTAATACAAAATTGTTACCTTTTTTGAGCATCGGTTGGTATTCAATAGTCGCTTGTTTCTTGTCGTGTCACAGACAGCACTCCGAAAACAACGCACAGAACTGTTTACTCCGCGAGACGATGCACTTGCCTGGTCAGCAGAGGCACAGTTTCTCTCGTAATAGGATATGCTTTCAAAAAAGTATGTCAGAATCCGTGTAAAATATCTATGCGAATTTGTGGTCTCGGAATAAAAATGGGCCCAATAATCCTAGCTGCATTCATAGCACACCACACGCCAAACTTAACGTCACGTAATGCCACTTCGTGGATGAACGTGGGATTTTCTGCAGACGAATACTGTTATTCTGAGAGTTCGTGCATCCACTGATGTGAAACCAAGCTTCATCTTTAAGAGAAGGAGTGTGGGTTCTCCGTCATACACCCCAAGAAGCTACCAGTTCACAAAATTCAGCCTTGTTTCACGACCTGTGTCATTGACTTTGCGGACCACAACTGTCTTTTATGGACGGAAACCAACCGTTCTGTTGCCTTTGGTGCTGACGATGCAGACACTCCCACTTGCTGCGCAAGACAAGCCAGCGATTTTCTTGCGAATGTCTAATCTAGCACCAATTGTCTAGTTTTTCCTCAGTTAATACGTATATTCTGTGTGTTCTCTGCCTGTCTGGAATGGAACTTGGTGCTCAACACTTTTTCAAGTACTTGCAAATGTTCGTGTTTGAAACAGACGCATCACATAATGTTCGTCTGACTTCACGACGGCTCTCCTTGTAGGAAATATATTTAGCGTACGCAACGTACAAAAAATACCAGTGGCTGCGCGGTCTAAGGCGTTGGTCTGCGACCGAGCGCTTGCTGGGATAGTGGGTTCGAATCCCACCGGGGGAATGGATGTTTGTCTCTTGTACAGTGTTTGTGTTGTCAGGTAGAGGTCTCTGCGACGGGCCGATCCCTCGTCCAGAGGAGTCCTACCGACTGTGGTGTGTGTCTCAGTGTGATCAAGTGAAAATAAATAAACTCGACTCCTACTGTGAGCAGGTAGAAGACGTAAGGACTACGAAACGACGAAACGTACAGAAAAATGCGATGTGTCCAGTGCCATTCCCAGTGCACCTAATGACACGTACAGACCTCACAACCTCTCTCCGATAACTCGCTTGTGGGCGAGCCATTCAGTGGGCCAAGTTTTGTACCACAAGCGAGCAGACAAAATAAAGCGCCTGTATGAGGCATTTGTCAGTTTAGGTTTTGTAACCCAGGTCACGCCGTATCTTATTTAATTTACAAAACTCTATTACGCATTAACGCCCGTTTATTCACTTAAATATCAGACTATAAAAGATGAAGTCCTTTTCTATCCAATACTCCTCGGCATCCGAAAGATTATTGCTTTGTTTACTGTTCCCAGGCCTCGCCCACTTTTCTTTCTTTTAAAGTGATAAGTATAGAGGGTTGGTGGAATGATACTGTTAGGGGAACGCCGAATTACTCCGAGAAAAATCTGCCCCAGTTGCCCTTTTACCACCACGAATTCTACATTGACTGGCCTGGGATCGAACATTTGTTTTGTCTTGGAGAGGCGCCCTTTTGCGGATCCCGAAGTTTCATTGTAGTGTTCATGAAAATCCGCAGCTTCTCTGAAGATCTATAACCAGCCGGTTGGATCCAATCTACAGGCATATATACAACTTGATAAATACCAAGATGACACTTCTACTCAAGACGGCGGCCTTTTGGGTTGTATTACTGTGGTTAATAATGCGCTGCCTTGGGTTACTGATGTTTGGAGCGCTAGTGAAGCTGGTGAACATTCAAAGTAAGACGATGACAAGAAGACCTACAATTTCCCCTTTTTAGGTCTTGATGCTACTACGGCACGACTGAGACTCTTTTCTGCTTATTTTAAACGCGGCTTTTTAATTACAGTGATTTCCGTGGTGTCAATATACGAAGTACAAGATTGACTCCAAAATAACATAATTTCAGACTGCGTACTATACTGGCGCAATGAGATAAAATTACGCGTACTGTGAACCATTGATCAGTCACAGAAATCTTGGGCAGTGCATACAGAAAATGATCATTATTCAAGTAATCCATAACCCCTTTCTCCCGTTTATGTGACTTTCTACAGAAGGGGTGAGTTGCATTTTATTTTCTTATTTCACAGAGAAACACGGGCTTATCTTATCATATCCATCCCTTGAATCAAACAACGTTTTATCCTAAGCATAATGTCGTGAGGCTAATCAGACTTCACATTTTATAATTTCATGCTACGGGTAACAACAATCAGGCGGCCGTGGCAGCAAATGAGGTGAGAGACCTCGGCGCTAGAAGCGCGTTGGTGGTCAACGCCACGTCCCTGCGACTTTACTCCTGGCAAACAGACGCGGTATCCATTTCACAGGAGGCTGAATGGGCCCCATCGCCGGTCTGGAGGGCAAATCAGGGTACGATAAAGAGTTACAGTAATTCGAATTTCTAACGACGAAAATTATGCAAAGACATGAATCAGCGAATATTACAATAAGGCTGTTAATTCCTAGTTCTGGTATCCCAACGTACACTAAAGAATATTAAGGACAGTGTCTGCAGAACTTCACTTGCAGGACGTCTTGATGAAATTCTTCTGGCCGATCTAACAATACTCACTGCATAAGCTTACTGCGTGTAAGGAACTGGAAAAGAGAAGCAATGGGTCGACGAATATGGAGAGGCTATCTGCAGGAGGCCAAGACCCGATGTCGGGCTGTCGCGCGAAGGAAGAAGAAGAAGAAGAAGAAGAAGAAGAAGAAGAAGAAGAAGAAGAAGAAGAAGAAGAAGAAGAAGAAGAAAAGAAAAAGAAGACGAAGAAGAAGAAGAATACGGAGACGGAGAAAAAGAAGAAGGAGGAGGAGAAGGAGAAGGAGGAGGAAGAAGAGGAGGAGAAGTTTACTACGTATGCAGTTTAATGAAGATACATCAACTGCGCAGAGTAAGCAAAAGTGTGATCAGAAGAAATCGTATACCTGGCATTTACATGTAATGGCAGAGAAAACAGGATAACATTATACTCGTCGTGAAACATATGCACGAGAATCTGCCACCGTTAGGAGTGTGAACTGCTAGTGAAAAGTGACATGCAGGCTACGTGGAATCTGCACCCTATCTGGACTGTTTGGAGAAGGGACAAATTCGTTCCTCCTGCTGGGAAAGGAACCACGATTCCTCAGTCGTCCAGCCCTCGCTTGCTTAGTATGCCAGCTGGCATACTTTGGCTCCGCATTGCATGATACCATTTATTTTCAGGCGCGTCAACAAAGCAGTCTCAAAATTGTCCATTAGCCTCATCTTGTTCATCTTTCTGCACGGAGCAAAGCGACTCCCGCTACATAGATTTTCGTTAAATACAGCCGAACCCGCCTATAACGACGTCGGTTAATGCGACACATCGTCTATAGCGTCCGATATTCTGTAGTACCAATTAATTCCTCACTGTTAACCATAACGTTATACTCCTCGGTTGTAACGGCACTCACTTACAAGGACACAAAATATCACGTCCCGTTAGGACGTTATAACCGAGTTCGGCTGTACCTTATTTGAAATCTTTAGTAAAGTTGGTCTACACACCCGATTCTGGCTAAAAACTAACACACCACATGAAGACCTGCATATATTTATGATATCTCACTGTGATTGGTCTTTACAATTGAGGCAGTGTTATCAGTGAGGTGCGAAATGATGTCGAAGGGAAAGTCGACGATCTAAACACAAACACCCACATAAAGACACAAAATACTGCATCTCACGGTTCATGATAGATCGATTATGATCAAGGGTATATCTACTGTTAAGATTTGGAGAAATCTTACAATGTGAACTGTGCAGAATGTGGAAAATCTCAATTAAAATTCCGGCATATCGAGTGTTTTCTTGAAAATAGTCATTAATTTGAAATTTAGCAAACAGTGTTGCGGACACACCAGAAATTTTACACTCCGCGGACATACTTTGTTGTGTACAAGGTTTTCGTTATATGACGCTGCCTAAGCCCACTGTAAGAGGTTAAGAAGTGGAGACGTGGGTGCTTCACAAGATTGTTCGCAGCGTTATACTTTGTAAACCCTGTATGAGTCTACAGAGAGTACACAAACTCGTAAAAGTAGACGACCAAGTCTTTTTAAAGCATTGTCCTGTACGATCCTTCAAAATTTCTTAATCCTCCTCATGCAATTCCATTTCATGTTAATTTCTATTTATGCGTCTTTTATATTCCATTTTTTATAGCTCAAGGCATAGAACTTATGAGTGATCACATAAAATTTAATCAATATAGACACTAAGATAACCACACATTACCAGCGATGAATCACACAAAAGAATAATCTCAAGAAACATCTTGCAGCGACTGCAAACCCACATAAACAGCCTAGCCAATATCTCGGTAGTGGGACTGAGTGGAACCAGCCACGCCTTCCGAATGCAAAGTAAACATCTTACGCTTTGAAACATGAACATTTGGAACAACAGAGCAAGTCACATGCTACTGCGTGTTTCACGAGATTGAAACGTGGAAAGGCAGAAATTTTATCGAACGAACATGTCACGTGCCTGCCACGTCCTTCACTTTGCTGTCTTGCAGCGAATATCAACACCTTACACATGGCATTAATAGTCGTGCAGCGCTGATAAGCTCGAATTATTGTGTTACAGTCACAGGAGTGTGAGTAGCACTGAAAATGTAGTTACCTAACAGAAAAATGTAGCATAACAAATGTGTCACCCATTTGGACTACTCACATTCCTCTGCGCCATGGCTATTCTGTTAACGTATGTTTGAATATTCTCTGTGCAGCCAGAAGGTGCAACGCAGTTAGCTTCAACACCCACGAGCAGGCGCGTTCCTGACCACTTGCTGCCACCTCCCACCTGCACGCAGAAGTCCACATCGGCGTGGGGCTGACATTCTCACCTCGTAAAAAAGCAACTGTCTTGAAACGTCGTCAAATGGGGGGGGGGGGGGGGGGGCATGACCCGAAAATGGTGGAAGCGCCATAAAAGAAACAGAAAAAGAGATCTGCCTTGGTGCTATCCTTCCACCTTGTCGGTCTTCCACAAACCGTTTACTCAAGATTTCGTCTCTCTTTTTGTCTTCCCATCCTAAATACGTAACCAAATAACAAGCCTCCTGGATATCATGGCTTCAGTACTAATAGGAGACATGAATATCCTTGGGTCTAGACATTTTTCTGAGAAATTTGTTTCCCAATATTTATTTATAATATGTTCCTTCGTGTTAACGGACCATGTTTCAGACCCACAAAAAACTAATTTTGAAACACGAATGACGTTACGAAAGCAGAATGGCAAAAGTTTAATAAAAGCCTATTCTTCTTCTAATTTGATCATGGCCTTACTTAGACATGTAGGATGGTTACCCATAACACTGAAACAGTTGTTTTTTCATTATTCCAAGCGAAATATGCCTATCATAGAACACTAAATTTCACTTAGAACTAGCAAATGTGAAAAGGATAAACTTGACAGTTGCACGGTTGGTCAATCAATACCCAGCCTATTCATTTCCCTGCTGAAAAGAGTGTATCAGTGGGCTTTTATCTTTACCCACTTGAATCAGAACACACCCCTGCATATTGTTTCTTTAAGAATCCTTTTAATGTGACTTTCCCATTTACGCCAAAGTCTTACAGTGGCCACTTGTTTTGTATTAATTTCCCCCAAGGAGATATAGAGGTACAGCTCTACCTTTTCGTTAGCCTCGGCGCGAGAAGTGGGTGGGTTGGCTTGCTCCCCGCCCTGGCCGCTTTGCCGCCGGGAAAGACTCGGTACCCATAGTACTGGAGGCTGGGTGGGCCTCAGGGCCGGTCTGGACCGGTGCGGAAAATCTCGCCACCACGAGGATTCGATCCCCGGACCGTCCAGCCCGTAGCCCGAGAAACAGCAGAGATGATTTCCGTTGGGATGGGAGGAGCGGGCAAATGGCAAGGATGGAAAGAGAGGTGGCACGTGACATGCTGTGCTTGGGATTCCTAGTTTTACGGGTGATTTTTTCTTTCACGAGTGCGCTGCTGTGGGAGTTTTATAACCATAGCGATGCCTTCCATTCCGTTTTAGCTTATTCTGACATTGTTCATGATAGATAAGATCCATTCAGCGTCGATGGACGTGTCATTAAGAGCGTGTGGGTTCAAGAGAAACGGCGCAGTGATGAAAAGCATGACGAAATAAAAGCGAAATTTGCCTTGTGTTTTAATAAAACAGCTCCAACTGGGAATAAATTACGGAAATTGAAAGAAGTTTGAAACTGGTACTGTGCTAGGTGTGAAACGAAGTGGAATACCACAGAAATGTTTTTGGGGGTCAGTACTCGTGTGGAGAAATAGGTTCTGCACTCAGCCAGAAAAGTCCGCGAAGAGACGATCTGCAGACTTCCGACTCCAAGAACCCCTGTGTGAGTTGTGACGAGAAAAGAAGGCTCTCATGAGAATCGGCCCATAGTTATCAACGTTTTAACTGACCATGACAAGGACGAGTGGCGGCAGACGTGCATGTTTACTGCATGTCTTCCTAGCCTTGGTGTCTCATTGCAAAGTCATGCACACTGAAGGCGCTCTATATGTCAATTGAAAATCTCGGGAATGCTGATGTCTGGCCCAAACACAAAATAAACATTCGTTTGAAGGGGCTGGAAGTCCTCTGACCTACGGCCACCTCCATATGATCAGTTACGTATTTTAAATCTGTGTATCACACACCGTGTGCTAAGCTCTGTAAGCTGATAGCCTAATATTTAATAAACAGACAAGAAGATACCGGAAATACGAGTAATTCAGAATTAATCGAAAATTCTTGGCATCTGAAACAATATAACAACTCTCAAGTCACTTTAGTATTAATTATATTACTATAATACTGTAGACCCTCGAATGAACGGACTGACAGGCGGAGTAGGTGGTCCGATAAAGCCGATTTTCCGGTACTTCCGAATTATGTGTGTGTGTGTGTGTGTGTGTGTGTGTGTGTGTGTACATAGCCTAAAACGTTGCCAAAAGAGTAACACAGTACAGTATATATAACACTAAAACATACACACAATACTGTACGCAACTGTCCTATTACCACTATCACCTTGTCTGGAAGCGACTGTTAATTGGAATTTAATACATTTTAGGTAAATACAATAAATCCACAATCGGAGTCATGAAAAGAGCAATACGCTACAGTACTACCTCGACGCGAGTGTCATCCAAGAAGGAGCGCACGTCCGTGTCCGCCAATTAGCGGCTGGATCGCTAACCGACAGTCCGTGTCCGCCAATTTCACATATTCCCACTGCGGAGGAAACGTTCGGAACCAGCAGATTCTGTCCGCTATTTAAGAAATCCGTACATGAGAGGTCCGTTAATTCGAGTGTCTATAGTATTAGACTCAACCATAATTTCCAGCTGTCAAAATTTCCTGATCAACTTTCAACCACGTTCCCACTAGCCACCAGGCAAACTCAATGCATTATAAAGATGGTCGAACTGGACTTAATGTTGCTAACCAGTGGATGTTGTAAGCAACACCTATGGATAAATATAAAAAACGTATATTAAATGACAGCATGCTGGCAGATTTCAGTATTATTTCCCTACACTCTTCATCCAAATTCATTAACTTATTTTCATACAGTACAAAAGAAATAAGCGAATCCTGAAAGTTCAGGTACTCTGGAATGTTACGCCGTATCAACTGGTACATAGTGACCATCACAACGTTTCTAAACGTTGATACACTGTAACCAGCCGACATAGCCTAATAAGACCTGAATCTTCAACACCAGTGGGAAAACCGCAAATCTCACATTTAGAATGCTGTCTAATCGAGACAACTAAGTTATGGATAAAACTCTGTGGAACAGTGTTAAGAGGCTGATATGGAAGTAAAGGCACGGAATACAAAGCACGTTTATACACTGTATATGCTCATTTCTCCTCAACAAAATGCAGGGCAAAATTCTAAAAAGATAGCCAAGTAACTCTCCGAAAATCTGATAAGGTTCGATTACTTCCGAAAGATGGTAACAGATCGAAATTGAATTCACATAATATTAAATTCGAGAAACACTACTAAAGAATGTTTCGTCTTTCCGGCTGCTATCCAAAAATCTCTGCAAAAAACTATAATCCTTCAAGAGCAAAACTTAGTCTCTCATGTTTAATGGCAATCCAATGATCCGTTTATGTATAGGCCTAACACAATGAGTTTTTATCCAAGTCGGCATTCCAGTCGTCAACGTCTCCTAGAGCTGAGGTTCTCACATCGGCGTTGCAGCAGTCGTGAGTCTTCTGGGATGTAACACTGGGTCTCGGGCGAGAAGTTCCCACAGTTTCAAAGGACAGTAATACCTTCTCCTTCAGGATCAAGCTTGGCTGCTTGACCCTTTAGATGACGATATTACAATCCTTCGAAACTTCAAGAACTACTAACCCACCTACATAGCACAGCTGAATCTAAGGTCACCTTTAGTAGGTTCCTTCTATAGAAAAACAATAAGTTTTTTACATGCCCATTTTAATAATATTAATAAAAGCTCATTGTGTTAAGCTTAAAAGATTGGCCTGCATGGCGCCTAACGAATGGCAAAAAGAGATATAGAAATTTATATAAAATTATTGTCATTCTCACATTAAATGCGAGGGTGAGAACAGGGTGCTGAGGAGAATATTTGGGCCCCAAAGAGAAGAAGCAGCAAGAGGTTGGACAAAACTGCATAGTGAGCGGCCTCATGATGTGTGCTCTTCAAAAATGCTATTAATAGCATAAGATCAAGAAGGCCGAAATGGTAGGAACAGTTAATACAAGATATTCATAGAAATTTTGTTCGGAAAATCTGAAACGAAGATATCGCTTGGAAGACTGAAGCGTAAATGGGAGGATAACATTAAAATCGATTTTTAAAAAAGGATGTAAGGATCTGTAACTGATTTATGTGACTCAGGATAGGGACCAGACGTCGGCTTTGTGACTGCAGTACAGAACATTCAGTTTGCACAAGGCGCGGGCACTCGACCACCTGAGTGCTATACGCTTCTCAGACATGCTCCGCTCTCTAGAATTAGTTGGTCACTTGGTTAATTTTAATCCAGTTTCCAACAACAGGGTGTGTGTAAACACAATCATTCGCCGTAGTATTTCTCAAAGTATGCTCCCGTGGAGCACTGCTGTTCCGTGAGCTCGCTCGAGACTTTCGCCAATGACCGTCTATTCTGAATTCGCAGAAAAAATAAAGACAAAGGAAAAATTTTTTCTCGCTTTCACACTGCACTAGCAGACTTCACAAAAGACGTCCGTGCGACCGGGCCCATAACATTACCTCGCACTCACTGCTAGTAATATTACTCCTCGTTTAAAATGACATCAAAAGCAATTTACCATGGCATTCCGCAGACAGGACCATGACGTCCATTTTCTCCTCAAAATGAAAATGTCTGCTGAACCACTGCATCGGGGTATGATTCTCAGCTAAGACAGAGAGCTATACGTTCATGGTCGTTAAGATTTGTGTTTCTGCTTACAACAGACTGTGACAAAGCTGCAAGGCACCCAGTTTTTGTTGCAAAACAGTAGTAAGAGAACACGGGCAATACGTGAACAGATTCGACCTAGCCTACTTACATGCCAACGTCGAAGTCAGGAATGCGTTCAAGAAAAAAAGTGAGCGCTATTGAGAGAAAGCAAATATTGTGGAAGTCGTTTGACTGCCGGCATTGACAAGAATTACAAGGAGAAACTTTCATCTATGACTTGTTTAGCTGGACTGTTTCGCTCAGAAGCAAGATTAAGGTTGATTAAATAATATTAAACAGACAAATGAATCAAGAACACAACGTAATACTCGTACACACGAGAATGGGTCAGAAAATAAGTTTACAAAGCATACATTGTGATTTTCCTTTTTCTCGGCTCTAATAACAACAGTTAATATTTAATTTTAATGCTATCCCACTAGTTTACGACACAGTTGCCGCCACATTTGCCGTGACATATGATGAACTTTTCTGCTCCTTATTGATGTAAGTCCTTTTCCTGCGTTTTTAGCCACATTGTCATATCCTTCCATATTGCTTTCCTCTTGAAATTCGCGACGAATTCCCCTGACGTAATTACATCCAATGTAGTTTCTTCGGTTACGACATTTAGACCATGTAAGCTTATATTATGACCGTGACTGGTACGTAATTAGTCCTAGATTAGTAATTAAATCTCCTTTATACGCAGCGGTCAGACATTATAACAGACGTATTAAAATACAAATATAGTATCAAATATTCAGCTCGTAGACATTAATCCTTGAAGTTGCGTATTATAAGTTTCACTTATCGGAATTACAAAACCATCTTGCTACGTGTAACAGTCACAGCACTGACATTAAACGGATAGAAGTAGCTTCAAATATTCAGGGGAACAAACCCCTTGGATGTGCGACATGGTGTAGATATGGGGGAAACATAATCTGACAGAAAAAATTGAGGTGTGTACTGAATTAAACTACTCCAGTATACGGTCTAATTTTGACGTTTTTGAGCCCTTCATGTCCATAAAAACGAAGATTTTTTTGAACAACTGTGGACCTGCATCACTAAGTTATACGTAAATTTTGTAGGCATTTCTCTTTCTGTCTCCCGCACTCTTGTGTGTGTGTGTGTGTGAGTGTGTTTTAAGAAGGGGCACACAGCCTATGATCCTCCCATAAATCTTAGTTTTTTATGGCTTACAGAAACCGTGATGTTTATGATTGATAAAGATTTAGCAGCTGGCGTGTGCTTTGAAAAAAGCTGTGGGACCATTAGTCTAGCCTTTCTTGTCATTACTGACTGGCCTCAAACACAGAGAGAACATAAAGTAAAATGTAAGAAGCTATGGAATGCTTCACTGGCAAAACATACGTACTAAGTTCCGCGAATATTGGTTAAATGCTTCGACAGCTGAAGGAGAGAGATATATAGAAACACAAACATACGGCAGATAAACAGGTCTCCATGGTTATTCCATAAGTTTGCTTTCTTTCCTTAAGGCACGAAGGTAGGCTAAAAAAGTTACTAGCTCAAAGCCCTGCAGTGGCGTTAAGGTTCCCTCGGCAACTGTTAGGTTCTTATTCGCGCGCTGATCTCCCACCATTACTGATTACCATTTCCGTTTCGATGCAAAAAGCTTCCGTCAAAGACACTCTACTATTTCGCAAATTACGTACAGGCAGCCTACCTGCACTGCTTTTTTTCTGAGACGGAAAGCCTACAGCGAGATTTCAAGGCGTGGTCACCTCCAAATGATCTGGTTTGGCCTGTCCCTATCTATATCACGTAGACTGATTATCTTGCACGACTACACCCCATTTCCACTGCATATCCTTGAGTTTCCAACACAGACCGTCGTGTGACAGTCCAACGCTTGGTAAATTCAACGTGTTTCCATGCGCAGAAGTGAAAATTCAACACAACATAAACACTCAGACGTTCCTGAGGCATTTCTCCTAACAACGTTTATATCTGTCGCTGGACTATGTCATAACTAGCCAAAAACTCTGAACATTCAGCGGAAATTACTGGTGAAAGGCACGACTCTGTGATCTGTTGCATAACAACGGGCGGTTTAACGGCTGAGCTAATGTGTGGTCGGGGTAGAGTTTCAAAGCTACATGCGGAGCCCCATTGGCTGTGCGTGTGCGTGTGAGTGCGTGCGTGTAGAGAGAGGGACAGAAAGTTGTTTTGAGGTCTTCACTCTTCTGTGTTTTTACCCAGCGTATGTTGGTAGCTGTTTAACGACGTTTCGGGAGAGGCTATCGGTCACATCTTCAAGCGTCAAGCAGTTCAAGAACAACTGTTCGACCCTTGAAGATGGGATCGATAGGCTGTCCCGAAACGTCGGTAAACAACTACCAACATACGCTGTGTAACAACCCAGAAGTGCGTAGACAGCATCTACACCTCGCGGCGGAAGACTGAAATCTCGCGCAAGGTGTTTTGTTTAACAATGGTGTAAATTTATAACATCACACGGCATCAGAACTAGGTAAAAGAAATGTATGGACCACTTGTGCAATGATGCTAACAGGCCAAAGCCGAAGTACTGGGAGATGAAACCTGTCCCAGTGCCACTTTGTCTACCACAATCCCCACATGGACTGGCCTGGGATCGAATAAGGTCTTCCGCGGTAAGAGGCGGGTGACTAATGGCCTAAGCCGCAAAATTTCCTACGTTGCATTGGGCCAATGGACTTGTTAAAGAATCACTGGGGAATTTTCCTCTGGGTATTTTTATGTATGTTGACAAAATTCACGATGAATGCGAAGAAGCGGGTAGGATTTCACGTTTCTCCACGCACTTCCTGAATTTACCCAAGTTCATTCCAGTATTCTGAGAGCAAAGTCACAGAATTCTTAAATCCTGCAGTGTTTCGTCTGCTTAAGCAACTGCGCAGAACAGTTACTGCAACATAAGCACAGCTAATGTCAGTACATCAAACAATTTGTACTGGAAGGCCATCAAGAAGTGTCTCCACTACCCCTGTAAGACTCCATAGTGTGACGCTTAAGAAATGTGAACAAGTTTAACCTTACGTATCCCATAAAATTTTCAGTGTAATCACATTATGCCATTACAATTCAAGTCTTTCGGGATGTTAAGCCTCGTCGACAGAGTGGAACATCCCTGAAGAACTGAATATTCATCAACGCCCCTGTGGGAACCTCCAATCTCGCATTACGTGGTGAAGTCAGAAAATCACTTCCTAATACGCTCATTAAGACGTCCGCATAATATAACTATTCGTACAAATTACGAGTATATGGAGGGCCGTGCCATGGCTGAGACAGGTAGACGCTGTCTCTTGCCGCGGAGGCCCGGCCAATCCCACGCCAGTTAATGTGGGATTTATGGTGGATGTGGACATAGTGGCATTAAGACAGGTATCCCTCCAAGCATTTCGGATTCCCCCTGTCAGTTTCCTTCTGCCAGTGCTCCATATTAATTAATTAATTAATTAATTAATTCATTCATTCATTCATTCATTCATTCATTCATTCATTCGTTCGTTCGTTCGTTCGTTCGTTCGTTCGTTCCTTCCTTCCTTCCTTCCTTCCTTCCGTCCTTCCTTCGTGCTTTCGTTCTGTCGTTCGTTCATTCGTTCGTTCGTTCAACTGCAACCGATGCCACATTTCTTCCTGGCAAGACAGCCCCTAGTGGGCCAGGGACTCCTCATTATCGAGGCTTCACGATCACACTCAGACACACTACACTTGGTAGGACTCTTCCGGACGAGTGATCAGCCCGACCCAGAGACCTCTACCTGACAACACACAGCACTCACAATAGACAGGCCTCCATACCCCCTGGAAAATTCGAACCCAAAATCCCAGCAAGTGAGCGGCCGCAGACCTACGCCTCAGACCGTGAGGCCACCAGCGTCGGCACCGACGCTGTGTAAACCCAGCAACTTAAAACATACGTAATAAAAACGTATATGCAAGCTATAATGTCAGTATATTTTAAAATCCACATCCGGCTTTGATGCCAATATGGAAGACGGAGGTATAAAGTTCTTTTAACACTGGGAATAATCGCATAATAGGAGAAAAAAGACACATGTGCAGACTAAATATGTTGGTACAAAAGGCGAAGATGTCACAAAAACCTGCAACTGGACACTTTCTGGCCATTATTAACCCCGCCTACTTTCAGTACCTCAATCGCATGATATCCTTCAAACTACTACTCGATTTTTCGTGTTACCATTTCCCACGAGAGTGGAGTCATACTGTTCACGTCATTGTCAAAAAACATTTTGGCTGGCGACAAAACACTCGGTATTTAGACGTTGGCTTCTGGAACCCTTGAATTCTCATTTGATTGTGGTGGCACAAACTAAATGGCAGTCTGTGCCAAAGGAATTAGGCGGCCATAACAATTAGCCCCTCTTTGAGACGTGCTGTTTTCTTATGCCTGTGTTTAAGAAACACGGTGCGATAACGGAAAAGATTAATTTAGCAGGCCGATCGGAGGCAAGCCCAAGCAAATATGTTAACAAAGTACCGATCCGACTTCTTCTTGCGACTACAATTAGCGTCAGCCTATCAGTTTTCAAAAATAAAAAATTCAAACATCGCCAACAGACTTTCCCACCGGCTTCCTACACTTATTCCCTATATCCATCATTCAATCAACAAGACCATTTCTTCTTCACTTCCCACATTTCACTAGTCTAACGACATACGAGTAAGCAATTTGTAAAAATCAAAATTCTCCTCCTTAAGCAATCTCCGCGTTTTATTTTCCTGAGATACACAGCGCTTGGTTTTGAAACATTTGTAACGTAAGAGAATGACATTAACGTGTGAACCTCTAAATCTAATGCCCCGAGGCCATGACATACAAAAGCAACCAGGCAGGCATGCCACCAAACTATTGCTTGGTAGCGTAAGCACACTGCAGGGTATAAAGTAAAAGTGGTTTTGAATAAATGGCAACAGCCTTCATTATCAGCAACTCGAGAGAAAGCAATAAAGGTTTAAGGCAATATTCTCCTAAAGCATCATATGATTAGTGTGAAAAGGGGGAAAAGATGTACTATATGAAGATGTGTGGTCAATTTTGGACCGCTTTACCACAGGCACTCGGTGAAAAGGATGCTATGAGATCCGGCTTGGACGTCGTGGCCTAGACAAACATCCCTTACTCTGCTGGGAATAGAATCCGGGTTCCCCATCTCGTTGTCATTTGACTGATTGAGTTGCCCGGTATCTATATACACACATATATACACACACACACATACACACACACACACACACATATACATACACAGTACAGATACTGAAGAATAATATGACGCTGTGTAGTCTGGTGTCATTTTACTTGACGAAATTATTGCCTCAGTCTGCAAATTAAAAGATCACCAGCACTTCTTACAATACTAGAAATTTATGTTGTGCAGGTGTGAAAATAATACAAAAGCTCAAATCGACGAATTTTAGTGGCCTGTTCAAATTTCAGTTAATAACATCAGTTATCGTAAACAAATTATATAGCTGATTAATTATTACATATGACAAAATTTCATGCTTGAAGTTGTGTTCCTGTTCCGTACATACCAAAGCCAGGTAAAGTACCTGTGTACTGAATGAAAAGACTTGTGGGAGTACTCAGCACTAGATACAGGTGAGAGGTCAGCTTCACTTTACCCCGGCGGATAGGCTCCCTCGGCACTCACTGGATACGAGACTGGGTGGGTTTTGTAGAAGAGAAAACTCGTGTTTTTTCCGCGAAGCGAACCACTCTTCCTCAGTCTTCCAGCCCGTAGCCTCATCATTATACCGCCTAAGCCATCCCGGCTCCTGTTTGGTCAATACTGAATCAGATGAAGTTTACTTGCTGCTTCAAGCAGTGCCAGTTGCAGTGCATCCAAGCATTCAATAAATGTGTATTGTTAATGCTTTAGTTCCAGGGCCCATTATCAGTTCCACTAAACCAAACATTTCATTGCCGTGCCATGGCCCAGGCGGTTAGCCGCCGGCCTCCCACCACGGAGGCCCGGGTTCGATCCCGGGTCAGTCCATGTGGGATTTGTGGTGGACAAAGTGGCACCGGGACAGGTTTTTCCCCGCGTTCTTCGGTTTTCCCCTGTCAATTTCATTCCACCTGGCTCCATTACTAGGAAAAGGACAAAAAATAATCATCATTTTCATCATAGGGTTGCACAATAAGCCTCATGGCTGCAGTGCGTCCGTAGCCTCTGCTGCGGGGCCCTTCACCACTAAAAAAAACCAAACAGTTCACATGCAGACCCAGCGATCTGCACCGACACTATTTCTCCGGCGCTTTATTCATATCAGGCACAATTCAACCGCCTACGGTTTAAGAACTGCAGCTTTCACTCCCTATAAATGTTAACCTAAAATATTCTTATAATTACGTGAAAGATATTCTACAGCATTTTCGTCGAATTAACCTTTCTAAAGTACAGTGACAATTAACTACTCGTAACAGTTGCCGTAACATTAGAAAACTACATCACTTTTAATATTTATGTATGATTCACACACACATACACAATGGATATCGACTATTTTCCCAGACAACATTAACGGACAGGTACTTTTTTATAAAAACACATGGACTGTTTCTGTCAGGTAGGAATTAAATACGTTTTTTATATGTTGGCCGTGCACATTTACAAGTTAATTAGAACAAACCAACGATTACGCACAAAATTCACAAAGTTATATTTACACTGAAATTATCCCAACATGTTTCAATGGACAAGCCAACATCTTCAGGGGAGACAAAGTGTTACAGGTGCCAAAGCATCAACAAGTGTAAATTCTTCCTACACGCATCAGACCTGGTCTATAATAAAAATCTAAGAAACGAGCAGCATATCAAGGTAAAGCTAATTAACTACTCTCTATTACGTAGTTTTTGTACTAAAACACAGGCATTAAGTATATATATAATATACATAATTCGGACTAAAAAGAACATCTGTTCTTCATTTTATTGTACGGACTGTCTGTGTCAGGTAGGAACTAATGCTTATTTGTAATTTACATGAACATCAGTCTTCATTTCCCCGCGCTGGACTAAATTATGACCCTGAAGAAATAAAGAAAAAAACAAGATAATCTCAAGAGAAATAATTCACAATTTCTAATTGGATGTGAAAAAGATGTCCAAAAACTTTTACTTTTAGCCACCGCCCTTTTCTTTCAATTAAACCCTTTGTTAACCACCCAACGACACGGATACAAAAATTTATTGAAACACATCTGCACGTTTTTTTTAAAAATAAAGCATATACACATGCAGGAACCAACGCTAAGTTTCTCACACTTGAAGGCCGGACTGCTGGATAGAAGTCAGTACGAAAGCGGAAAGTCCTGTTACAGGCCAACTCGATTAATATTTTTGTGTTTCTTCTCGGTCCTAGACCAAAAGCTCAGTTGGTACCCAAATCTCACTTTGCACTGCATACTTCTTATCAGCCGCCTCAATATTAACGCCAAAATTTCCCCTCAAACGCAGCCCTCCCAACGTCATCAAAAGTTCGTCATAAGACACCCCTCCCAACACAAAATTCAACAAAATTCAAAATCCAGCCCAAATCCTGAGCTTCTCTTTCTGCTGCCTACTCAAACAGTCCACTTCCTAACACTCTACTTGCCTCCAGCCTACCTTTGCCAGAAGGATGAGCTGGAACGACTTGGCCACCTTCAGAACAGTAATAAACTTACTGTTTCTTACTACACTCCTCCTTCTACTCATTCTGCTCATTTAGTTAGTCTTTAAAACATTAATAAACAAATGCCATATCAAGTCTGGAGCCTGGAAGGGCCCACGCTATGGATCTGGTTCCCGGCATGCATGGTAACGACATTTGCCCTTTGTCCCGATGTCATAGCAATTGTTCCTTTATTTGTATCTGACTCCCGGTATCCCACAACTGCATTTCCTACACCGGAGACGGCGTGCTCAGTATGAAATTTCACACAGGACACAAGAGGAGAAAGAATTGGAAGAAAGCACAGATATTAAAAACTATACCACTGGAGGCAAATAATTAACTTCACGGAGCAAAACTCTTTTTGTAAATACAGCAGTTGTTCACCTGGTCGAAGTATTCCCCGGTTACATAAGTGCTTAGGAATGGATGTTATCCCCATCCAGTGATATTCTGCTTTGGGCTTCATGTTTAAACTCCATAAAGACTTTTTTTTTTCTCCACCACGCGCAACCTGAAATTTTCGGGGAGGGAATGGGGACAGGTAGCTAACCCTGAGGCTATATATAATTTATGTTTGAGAATAAAAACTACATGATAGAAATCATGTCATAAACATGACTGCAACACAGCATTGTTTGCATCTGCTTATATAAATATAACTACATGTCCCAAAACTCATTCACCTAATTTAAATCATAAGGCCTGTGTTCTTGTTTTTCCTTTAATTCATCTAAGACTTCCCAAATTGTTCATTTTATTTTTCAAAATTCTAATGTATTAGCAGTCACCAGTCGATTTCTGTGGCTGATTTCGGCTGAAACGTAAATCGTCTGGCATCCTCGCGTCTACAAAATCTGTATTTTTATTTCGATTTGAGAGGCTGCAGCCGGCAGCCCCCCCGGCCCGTGCCCCCCCCCCCCTTGGATGCGCGTCTGTCATCACACCATCTACGCTTAAATCTCCGAAATAACCGACTACCTTCAGGTTTTGCAACCAACATTTTATACACTTCTCAGTATTCTCATTCGTACTAATGACCCTCCCATCTCATTACGTAATCATTTTAATGTTTGGTAAAGCGTACGGATTACGAAATTCCCAGTATAACCCTCCCAAAATTCCTTAGGCCCAAATATTCTCCACAGCTGTCCTCTAAACGTTTTTATCATGATTTATAGATTACATATACCAAAATTAAGTTGGGCATTGTCCACTCTCTGAGATACATTTGATATGCATGACATGAGTTGGCTTTACTACTGTCTTGAGGCAACTGGTTGACATTATGCTGACAGCTTTTCATGATTTTTATTTTGAAGATTATGCCCTACGTACCAACAGCTGGGATCGAACAAGAGAGCTTTTGAATACTGAGCTAATACTTATCGCCGCCACGACTACGGCCATCACAGTAACTTAAACGTTTAAAAATTATTTTCTTTTCTTCTGGGCTGCACCACACGGTCGCCATTTGCGCTGCAAACACACACCTTAGTCTTGTAGTGTAGGCAAGGGAAAGCTGCTACACGTCCGTACACTCACAACTACAACCGATCACCATCAGCCTTTATGCTATAGCATAGAACTTCCAAATAACAGACTCCAGCTTGACCTCAGTCACTCGTACTCTTGAATATCTTCAAAAGGAAGTCAAAAGACTCCGCTCTTGAATAGTTTAAGGGGAAAGTTCGTCCACAATTCAGTAGGCTATACCAAGCGTCGAAGCTTTTCATCCTCATTACTTGTACCGCAAATCACGGTCGAGATATTAGCACTCCTGCCTTCCCGGTTCGAACCTCAGTCTATAGACTGACACCTTAGATTTTCGCATTTCTTAGTAGCCCCACACCACTGCATCCCACGCCATTTCCAGTTTATGACCGACCTCCATCCAACAGTTCGAGGCTCTAAAACTAATGTATCCGGTTAAAAAGCTCATAATAATCAAATAGAAAATGAATCGCTACTCGTAGGGCAGATAGGCAGATGAGTACTTTCTATCATATCACTCAAGTTACGTAGGGTGCGTAATGTTATTACTTTAGTAAAATGTATAAATAAAAATGCAAAGTGCATGTAATGACATGACTCAGAGCTACACATACGTATGTGGTCCCAACATGTATTTATTCATTATACAGAATACGTTTAAAATAAACATTATAGCTGGATGGTTTAAGAGTTACTGCACCAACGAGCCCAAAGAAGTATAAATCTCGGAAACAGAACCACATTCCGAAATCTTCCGACCTTTGTATTAAAACTAAAACCATCGACGAAGTCCAAATTAATAAGCCTTAAATACAGTGCGTGTTTTGTTTTGTCCTAATGAAAAATAATGTTTTATAAGAGACACAAGTATTCGAGGTTATTACATAGAAAGCAGCTATAAATAACGAGTTCGAACACATAAAATTTAAAATAACAAAGTACAAAAGTGATCGTGTTTATAAAGCAGGCCGGTTTACGTGTGGACAATGTGTGCTGGCCGGACACAAATTCGAATAAATACTGTCATAATTCCAAATTTTACTTTAATAAGTCATGCTTTTCCCCTGACTTACAGAAAGCAGTTCTTGCAGAGATTTCTTATAGCCATCAAAATCAGTTATAAACCTGGATAGCTCAGTTAGTGTAGTGACTTGGCTACAGGCTGGAAAATCGAGGTTCGACTCCCGGCAAGTGCAGAAATATCTCTTCTCCCCACCGCGTCTAGACCGGCTGTGTGGTCCATCCAACCCCGTGTTCAGCGGGCTCCATGGTCTCTTACCCGAAGATGAAGTGGTTCGGGCGTCAAGGTAATTACTCCTCCTTTCAACACTTCTTGCACAAATCGCTTTCCGAGAGTCCCATAATATTTAGAAATTCCTCAAACGAGCAATAGTTAGGCACGCACCGCGCCCTGTTTAGAACCAATATGTAACTTTGCTCTTTTCTGTAAGGCCCTGTAGTGAAGAATTCAACTGCATCCTGCACAATGTAGCGACACAGTGTTCCGAGTGCTACGTACACTGTGTGGCGACCCACTATTGGAAGGGCTTCATACACCGTGTGGTGACCTAGTGATCGGAGTGCTTCATTCACTGTGTGGCAATCCAGTGTTGAGAAGGCTTCATACACCGTGTGGTGACCTAGTGATCGGAGTGCTTCATTCACTGTGTGGTGACCCAGTGTTCGCAAGGCTTCATACAATGTGTATGTGTCCCATTTTTCGGACAACTTCGTGTATTGCGTGGCGACACAGTGGTCGGTGTGTGTCATCTGCTGTTTGGTGAGTCCAAGTTCGGTGTGTTTTGTAGAATGTGTGGCGACCCAGTGCTCTCGGTGCTTCCTCTCCAGCCACTCTCTAATTCTGAGCTTGCCAGTACACACATAATTGCTAACTCAGGCCTGCTAACTACGGCTTACTTGATCCTTTTCTACCACAGACATCTGCAACATCACTGCCCCGTGTCCCACAGTAGGCAGGAAGTCAGAGGATGGCGACTTTCACCTTCCTGGATGATCCAAAATTTCGGTGTCCTCCTTCATCACGGGATCTACAAATTTTCCAAAACTCTAGGGGCCACCTCAAAATTCTAGGCTCCAGGAGTGATACGGAGCAAGTTTCACACTGAGGACACAAATGTTTGGTGCCAACGCACCAAATTTAGCCGTCCCTAAGACCTGGCATCCTAGTTTTGTGCACCTTTACCCCTGATATCTTAAGGGCTAAAAAAGCAACCACGCTACCTCGATTATTGGATGTGTCCATCTGCAAAGTGCCTGTCTCTACATTCCTCTGCATAGGCTAATTTCGCAAATATTTCGCTTTAAAAGAGTGGCATAAAACCAAGCATTCACGCTGTATTACTTCTGCATTTTAATGTCAGTTTTAATGCATGCCTGGAGGCAGCAGTACGATACAGTAGTCACCTCATCCACCAGAATCACTGTTGTCATCAAATATGCTACAGTAACTGTTGACGATGGTCTTTTTCAACAGCACTCGCAGGCGCTTGGTCATTTAATTAAAGCAAATTAACTTATTTTACAGAACACGTGTATACTAGTACTTATCTGTAATGACACGTCACACACTAATCTCCCTTTCTTCCCTTGAATGTGCTGTCTGTCGAGCGAAAGTTTGAATTCGCCAGTGATAAAAAGTGCTACAGTCTTCTGCACATATTTGTTTCTTACAGTTTTTTATTGGAGACATACCTTGGCATAATCTATAGTGTTATATTTCATTAGCAAAAAAGCCTCTCAAGCTTAACGAAATGACAAGTTCAACGTCGGGATCCTACTTAAACATATATTTGCATATATCCAAGCTTATATCATCGAAAGCATTTATGCTTTCTAAGAATAGAAACATTAAAATACGACATGTTATTCACATTTTCAATTTGCAACTGAATTTTTACGTCTAGGATTCCATGTCTATGTGTATAATCTATATTGGTATTACCAACTATTACCAAAATATTTCATACACTCTCGGGCCTACAAGCTTTAAAATCCTAAAAGTGTCACGTCTACGAGTTTTTTAAAGATATTGTACTTTCTACATACACCTAAGATTTTAAGTCATCAACTTAACATACTTATGAAAAGATTCGTTAAAACTTGATGAAAATATTATTACTTTGTTTAACAGTACTGAGATCTCAACTGAAATAATCAGGAATTACAGTTGTATATTTTAGCACATACATCTTGATGATGGGTTGATCATCAGCCCAGTCGCATACATGTAGATGATTTCCAGACTTTAAATGTATAATTTTGTTCGACGGCAGAATTTTATTTTATTTTATTTTATTTTATTTTATTTTATTTTATTTTAGGTTCTAGCATTACTCTGCACAAAATACTACTTTTCCCCAACAAAATATATCTCTAGGTACTAATTACTGAACACTCAGTGACTCATTCCATTCATGATTCACTAAAACTCTAAAACCTGTGGTAGGTCAGTATCATAGCATTGCAACTCAGTACTAGCCAGCCCCATAATTAAATCAATACTAGGCCTCCAACAGCAATTTCTGAATGATTTCCCAATGCTGTGGGAATCTTTTAAACCTCCCGAAGGCCTGTATACGTTTCCTAGTATACAAGTCATCAAACTGCTTAGGAACCAAACGTACATAAAGGTTCCCCGCACTTGCATTCTTATGTATTAGGTAGTTCAGTTTAGTGCAGAAGACAGCAAATTCATATTTCGCCCCTGCGCTATCTTAATACGTTCCCAGCATCCCGACTGCTTTCCGTCCCATGCTTTTTCAGACTTATCTCACGTGGTGGGAGGATAATCTCAACATAAGCACACGGTTAACAGTGCCTCTTGGGAAGCTGACCAACTCTTCAAGAATGTTTCCGCATTTTATACAGACGTCCTAAAAATCCCACTACTCAAAGCTTATGAATTTATATCACTGAGTACTGGAACTTTTAGGACACACTGTAGAACTTGAAGCTTCATAACCTTATTCACAACAACCTGCCACTGGACACCCCTGCTCTGAGCCAGACGCATCCAGTCCAATCCCCCCAACACCCCGTCCTACTTCTTTAACATTCATTTTAATATCATTCTCTCGTGTTCTGTTCCTTCAGTTTCCCGCCAAAATCCCATACGCATTTTCTCTCTTTTCCCTCCCACATGCACTGTTCACGTCATTCTCCTTGATTTTATCGCCTTAATTATATCTAACGAATAAAAGTACGGAACTCCTCATTACGCAAATTTCTGTCCCCCTTGTTACGTTCTACCTGTTAGGTCCAAATATTTCCATCCGCACCCTGTTATAAAACACTCTAGACAAATCATAGGTAAAACTAGGCTTTTCTCTTTACGTTTTGAACAGAAGACGGTACAACAAGGATTCTAGACCGAATTGGAGCAGTCATTCCCCGAATTTAATCTACTCTTAATTTCTTCGCAAAGGCCATTCTTACTTGTTATACCGTTGCAAAATATCTCAACTGTAGCACATTTTCAAGGAATGCATTAGCTACCGTTATGTTGTGACTTTATTCTCCCTTCTATTGATGACACATTAACACATTCTTGGTTTTCTCAGCATTTACTTCCAGATTAACCTCCTTAATATAAATGACAACAATTTTACTGTCAAATAACTTACACGAAATTCTTATAGGAGAGAATTACTTCATGTAGGCTATTTTGAAGTAAGTGCCAATTGTCCGGTGTCTGGTACCTGACCTAGGACGACTGTACTCGAAGTTTGAATGGAATGGTAAACCCATTTCCGACTACAACTGAAACCTCGTGAGGTGGTTAACAATTACGCATTTCAGTGTTGGAGGACAGGCTATTACGAGGTAATTAAGTGCTTTCCAAATGCGAATCTATTTAACTTAGGTGAAACTAGACAATTACCTTTCTCCATAATTTCAAGCGACAGAATACACATGGTCAGGTGTGAAACTTTGTTGAAATTAAATTTACTCTCCTCCGAAAGTAAATGCTTTCTCTAAGATCAAAAGCGTGGCCACGCCAGTAACCATGCAACCTGAAGTTCACGTGGTACTGAACTGCTCAAAAACACTTTTATGCACTCGAATCCTATTTGAGGTATGATGTGGGTTTCTTGTACGTACAGGCCCTGCGATGGACTCTCGGTCACAGAGACATCCCCTGCAGCAGACCAAGCGGAATGAAGGTGAAGCGCCAAAAACAACAGAAATAAGTGACTAGTGTTGCGGACAGAACCCATACAACCTACTTTCCCAATGCATTAGCATACTTACAGTTCTACAAACGGTGTGTTTTGGTGGTTCATTTTGTTAATGAAAGTTCATTCAAATGCAATTTTTTAACGTTATTCGTTCCTGAAGATGGCTAAGCTCCGCCGAAACATGGAGTAAGCAAGAGTACGTTACAGGTTGTTGTTCTTGTTCTTGTTCTTGTTCTTGTCGTCGCCGTCGTCATTGTCGACTTTGGTGATGATATTGCAGTTTTATTCTCATAGTTTATTTGTTACTGTTGTTTTGTGTGGCTGAACTTGTCTTCATTCAATTTCTCCGGTATAAACTCAACATTTTTCTCTCCTGTCGTAATTGTTTTATCGTCTACTTGCACGCAACACCGCAAACACATTCTGTTGGAATGTTTACAACCAGTCTTTATTGAACATTTCATTCTCCGAGCTTCCATTCCCGCTAGTTATTGTTGTGAGACCGAATGCTAAATAAAATTGCATGGCGGTACTTTGTGATTTTATATTCTGCAGAATTAAAATTACGGGCATGCGCCTTATAAAACTGTCATATTTTAACACACGATAGGAACTAGCAACATTAAGGTACGACAGGGCATTCATAATACTCTAAGTTTAACACAACGGGATGACTAACTTAAGGATTACGTAATACCCTACTCCACTCTGCTGTCTTTGTGAGAATAGTTGCAGAGAGAATACATTTCTTTCACTGGCAGGTATTTTAGTATGCACGAAAATAAAAATGTTGTGATGTATGGCAGGCAGAGGATAGAAATTACTAGCCACTGGTTATACTTTATGCACTTGAATTTAATTTTAAGGCAGGGAAATGTATGGTTTAATGGAAGTAGGAACGCACTGCCTTCACCACCCGTAACTAACTGAATGCTATGTTACGATACCTAGCGAAAACATCCAGACATTTTCTGCTCCAGGTACAGAGCCCTTATTTTATCCGACGAATATAATTTTCAAGTCTCAGACTGTTTCGCGTGGCGGCTGGCAGCCCAGCGGTCGCCGCTATTCCAATTCCCTACAAGTCACTGTCACGCTTTTAGTAAAATGTCTTGCATTTATTATTAGATATTTAGTCGTCAAATTTAAAAAGTTTATGGAACACTTAATGTTGCTCATATTCCGTGCAGTTAACGTACACATATAAGTTTTAATTCAACTACTGCACAAAGCCGTCGCCCAAATGTGTAGGAGTATAAAAACTGCTTTGAGCAGTTGTTACTGAAGTAAAACTTCTACGTGTAATTTTCCGGGAATATGCAATTCGATGTAGACCTCCTGCAGTTAATATTAAGTTTCTACTCGCCATTTCTAAAGCCGGTGCTGGTAAGGTTTCCTTCGGCTCGCGGACACTCGTCATGTCTGACATACATATTGCTCACTGGACGTCGAATTTCTACAAGTGAAAATGAAGACACATCCCGATAGTTTTTTTAGGTCTTCTTAATTGTGACGACTTGACTTTTAACTTGTCCAACAAGTAAAAATTTTACGGGTTCAAATCTAACGACTGATGACGCCACAATCACCTACTTAAAATTCGGTCACCGAACATTTGCTGAACAACGCACACGTTTAAATAAAAGTGATAAAAACGCCAACAAAATGCACAATATATTTTAATATTCACTGTTAAGATCACGCGCTCCTACATGTTTCGATCCCACCGGCTCAACGTCAGGGAGACAATTGGTTACACATAAAACAACTACGAGACAGTTAAAATGAACGTGTGCAGTTCATTTTAACTGTCTCCTAGATGTTTTATGTATAACCAATTGTCTCCCTGATGATGACCCGATTGGACCGAAACATGTACTAGCATGTCATCTTAACAGTGAATATTAAAACATATTTTGCATTTAGTAGGAGTTGTTATCATTTTTATGTGAATTTAATGCAATGGAACATTTAACGCGTACGTTATTTGCAATTCTAAAAATGGTGTTAAAGTATGTACACTACACAGGCTTGATTTTATTGTCTCCGACACCTTAGGTGAAACAATCCTTGTTTGAATCACAGCAGCTATAAACCCTGTCTCTTCCTGGATTAAAGTGACGTCTTCTGCATCACAAACCGTTATCCTGAGATTTCACTCATCCTCTGAGGGGAACCGAGCTTAGTGCCTAAACAGAAGACAGTGGTGTCTATTTTCTTATGAGGCGACTAGTAACTTGCTGTCGACGATTACGGACATAATCACTCTCGACTAGAACCTGAATTTAGACGATCTGCACAGTCAAATAATTTCAGTGCCATAAGCGAGTCGAAGGGAAGTCAAATGGATACTTGTCGGATAAAATGAGGGCTCAATAGAATCTACTGTGCGCCTTCATTCGAAGAATTTGTACCTTTCCTACTGAATGCCACGCTAATGCAGCACAAGCCCACGCCAAGGGTAGAAAGTATGAACATACTAAGTCTGAAGCTCTCCAGCGCTGCTAGTTTCTCTAGCTGTCGTTTAGGAATCACTCTGTCTCGCTCAGTACTGAGCTTCGTGTCATTTGCAATAGGCTCTACTATTCCACTGCTTTCCTATCAAGTACCTTCCATATAAAGGTGACACAGCTCCACAACAACAGCCACATTTCTACCAAAAACCTTAATAAATGTTATATCTACATGTCACTTGCATAAAGGTTTTTCTGCCTATGTGAACTGACCGTTCAGCGTAAGTTACAAGAAAGAATGAGTTTCCCTCTGTATTCGGTACCCAATTCGAAACTTTGTTGTGGGATTACCTACCCTGAGTGCCATCGCTCCTATGCCTTTCTGTAGGGGATTTGTGGATAATATCCAAAAATAACGCAATTTGTGCCTTTAGTCTCCCCAGTCTGCCTACTAACAACCAACCCTACATGAAATCCATAGTTGATAAGGCGTCATTGAGCAAGCTACCTCAAGCAGTAATGCCTCTTGCATATATTCGGAAGGTGCCCGTTTCGAATATCGTCCGCGACACCGGAAAAACAGTATACTAAAAGTTTCGTAATTTTCCTCAGTCCCTACAGAAAAGCGTTTGTCTCGATCGAGATTTGAACCGCGGACAATTCCCAAATATAAGTCCATGGCATTACCGCCACACCAGACTCTTCGGCAATAAATAATTAATAGTGTGGCGTTCAATACTAAATCCCCAGTAATAAACTCCGCTAATATATTATCTAATTAGCTTCACTTGGCACAAAATGGTCGTTAGCAATGTCAGTCACTTCCATAAGCAGTATAGCCTGTACTGTATTTATGTAACCGACACCGCTGCCCGCAACGAAACTGCGATACATGGGGAAGTGGATTGGCGGCCAGCAGCGAGGTAAGTGGTGAATGGGACTTGTTAAAGCGTTACGCCTCCATTCTACGGCAGAATTTCACTATGGAAAGAACTATAATAACGCGGCCAGTTGTGTAACAGACCATGGGGGTTCTGGCACCCATGAACACGCTGTAAAGTGAGTACATTAGCATCAAGAAATTATGGCAAAGTCAGAATGTGATTAAACGAAGTAATACACACGTGCTATGCAAAACAGCAGGTGAAAATCTACAAAGTTCTAGCCTATGCTGACAACAAATCAATGAATGTGAAAGGGCGAGTGACAGAGACTCAAATTCTGCTAGAAAAAGTCTTCATACAAATTTTCAACCGATATATTTATTTAAATAAACTTACACGAAGCCGACTGGGCCTCAAATTAACACGTAGCCTACTATACCTATGACGTTACGAAAACATGGCACGACGATTATAAAGAAAATCAGACAATAGCACCATAAAATTGAACATTAGACCTATTTAGTGTGTGGCGCACAATTTTACACACGACCACGTGAAGAAAGGTGCGTATATATTCGTCGTTTTATACTTGCTTTGTATTTTAATAACTACAAGTGTGGCCGACAACAATAATATGAATATGACTACATGACCCTTCAAGCAAAAACAGAGAGATTCAGGTATGGTATGTAGAGGAGCGTTGTCACATTCACACACATCTGTATGTAATATATAATCTGACGATTACATACAAACATGTTGATATTTTAACTTGTATTACATAGTGATATTTATTTCGACGTAAGTGGGAGTAAACAGAACATATACTTTTCTGTACTACGGTAATGTACATAACCATCAGGATCTCTCGCAGGGTGGTGCACAGTCCTATATTAAGTGACCAAGTTTTATAACACCTGGAAAATATACTAACGTAGTTGTCATTTAATTAAAATGATGATATTTTTAGAATTTTTGTTTCATTTAATAAATTGTTACATGTGAAAAATAAAATTACATCAAAAGCCCGAGGGAGGTCAAGTAGACCACCTTGCACGTCGCTGCCGGCGTCCCTGTATCACATACGCAGATCTTAATTGATATTAGTGCATTTTATTTACATGTCAGGTAGGTTAAAACAGAAAACAGCAAAAAATTTATCACAGCCGTTTCCATTACAGATTAGCGGAATGAAGTATCAGCGTAACAAACTAAATAAAAAACCACACCCACACCCACCCACCCACACACACACACACACACACACACACAAATGAATATATGCGTACTAATTAAATCTGATATCCATAACTTTAATCGGCAAGATTTGTCACATTTAACTGATATCAGTTTACTTCCTTTGGGTTTTCAAACTGAAAACAGTTTCACGTTATACTTCTCAGGCTGCATTGTATGAATCCAAGTAACAAATCCAGGGCTAATTTATTTTTAAATTTTTCAGAATTCTGGAATTAGGTTCCGTGTCCGTAACTGGATTTGAATCTTATTTTTCAAAACAAATGTAGAAATCAACTATGCACTTTTACACAACACACGAAAAGAGCACGAAATCCCAAAGAATTAACGGCGCACTTTTACACAATCGACCAAAACAACATGGAGTCCCCAAAGCACGTAGTCACATAAGATAAAAACTTTCATTGCCGCAACTTTCCAATGTCCCGGCAGCAATGCTGTTCGCATAAAAACCTAAAAGTGTTGATTGGCACGAACTGTTACAGCGTTTCAAATCACGTGCTCACGTTCCTGCTTTTGTTTAGCAGCTTGAAAGTGATTCACGATCATGGTTATGAGACTGTCGCTGTTTCAGATTCTTGCTGTAAATTATGAACGTAAATGTAAAATTGCCCCTGTCCACGCCATGGAGGTACAGAGGAGCATAGAAATGTAGCTCCACTCATTCTTAGTCTCTGCACTAGATGCAATATAGTGGTTAACTTCACGTCCTGGCCGCGGTACCCGCGCGGAAACAGCGTCCGGTAGCCACCGAATCACAAGGTAGGTGGGCTTCAAAGACGGACAGAGTTCTTACCGCTGTCGAGAATCGAAAACTGGTTCATATTTTAATCATTTATGCCGACGACACTATCCCGACTGCCTGCTGAAAAGTATACTATACAACAAGGTTTGCATCAGGGCATGTTTCAAGTTTAGGGCTTCTATTTTGTTAATCTTCGCACTAAACATTTTTATTTACAAATAACAAACACAAGCACAGATCTCCAGGAATAAAATCCTCGAAGAAACTAAGATAACTGAAACAGAGCAATAAACAAACTGCCTGATAAATTGCCATTTTCGATAATGCTGGCGGCAGCAATACTACTACTACTACTACTAATAATAATAATAATAATAATAATAATAATAATAATAGAATTCATTATTATTTATGTGCTGGCCCAACAGCCACAAGGCTAATTACACAGAAAGCACAGGAATATAAGGAAAATACACAAATACAAGCAACAAAAGAAAACCTACAGAAAAGAAGTAATAATGAATCACACCTTTATATTTGTTAAAGAAAAATTTGTGAAATGATAATTTTCCTGGGTATGTAAATAGTACCGTTCCGTTCAATTCACTTTACGATAGACAAGGCCAGTTGCTAAGTAAACAAGCGAATCAACAATACACAAATACACAGACATTCCACGATTACTTAACAAAGGAATAACAATAAAAATTCAATTCAAGTTCAATTCAATTCAAGCTTATTTACGTCCTGAAACAACAGCCCGTTGGCCAATTGCAGGAACAGAACGAAGCGACTAAAATACGAGCACCGAAGAAACATGTGAAATTAAGCATAAGAGAATATTACAGACGTAAAATGTCAACGCAAGTATAATACAAAATATAAGAAAAAACGAAATAAAAAAATGGAGGATAATATCTGGCCATTTAACGGATAGAGGGAAATTAATAAACGGAAGAGACAGGCAACGAAAGATAGTATGAAACCGTGGGAATGGTAGTAGGTATAAAGCGACATTGGAATAACACAGTATTAGATCTAGTGAAGTTCTTTAGCGAAATGCTATGGTGGTTGGAAATGTTTTACTACAGACAGCATTAACAGCAGTAAGAAATCTGGCAAACGGGCTGGTCTTAGCACAATAAACAGCAGTGAATATTGAGTGGTCTCTGATTATTTTACAGGATATCCTTAGACCGACGGTAATAATAATAATAATAATAATAATAATAATAATAATAATAATAAAGAAACATAAACGTAAAAGTGACATCAGTAACAATAAGGGCAATGGGAACGGTCTCATAAGCATTCAGAAAATGCCTGAGCAACATACCAGGGAAGCAGGAAATCAGGAACTACAGAAACCAGCCACACTGGGCATTGCACGCATACTTCAGAAGCACTAATGTGAAAGTAACGAACATTCAACATGGAAAATACCAGTATATGTGCCATGAATTGTAAGTACAAAATAGCTGCAACACTATGCACCCTAGAAATGTGGTTGTTTCTGGCATAAACACCCTGCATAAAATTGATGATGATGATGATGATGATTATGATGATGATATGTGTTTATTAACGTGCTGGCTAAACAGCGAAGTCCCAATCATAAAGTCAGCACACGAACCCGAATAAGCAAAAACGAAAGACGGGACACAGCACAAAAGCAGCACATATAACAATAACAAACAACAATATTAATTAAGTACTGGGACCAAAATACCGTATCCTGGAAACAATGACAAGTTGACTACAGAATGTCACAAATTAGTACGTAACTTGTTTTAATGAAGCACTGGGTTTCCTAAAGATGTCGACGTCTTTGCACACCAGCTTAGCAGCAGAAACGCATCTAGCAGGCAGGAATTTTACAAGTAATGGAAGACAAGAAGAAGTTCTTAAATGAGGAGAAAGGACTCGGATACCGTTAATATCCAAAACAGACCGGCAACATTTTAACGCGACTAAACAGAAATGAAGAATAATGTACCGGCGGTGATTTTTCTATCGTACAGATTGTAAAAATCTGAAATTTTAAGAACGTCCTTCTAAGTTACATGGCCATGAAAAAAGAAACGATTTTGACACACGACTACGCACTTCCGCTGAATTTGTTCCAGCTTTTTGACGTAAAGGACTAAAGTACCGCGCCTTCTTGTACTAGAAGACAAGCAATATTCATAGACAAGCCATACTGCACAGACAATGACGTGCTCATTACTAAGCGAGGTGTAAGTAAGCAGATTCCAGAAGACAGAAGATAGAGAAGTGTTTTGTCTAAGGATGCTCTCAACTGCGAAAATTATAAGTGAATGGAATTGAGTTTGGAGCACTGGCGGAATGATGCTGACAAAGAAAATCCGAAGTACTGGGAGAAAAAAAAATTGCCTCAGTGCCACTTTATCTATCAAATATCCCACATGGCCTGACCTTGGATCGAACCTGATCCTGTGCGATGATAGGCCCTCGAATAACCGCGTGAACCGTGGCACGGCCCAAATGCCTAGATAACAGAGCCACAGCCATATAAACAAAGCAAGAATGCTTGAAAAAAGGAAAATGAAGTTTTCAAAACCATATTGTTAAGAAAAGCACACCCATACAAATTCCTTAAGAAGAACACAGGACGATCAAACAGAGAAACCAGTCAATCAGGAAATGCTAAGGGTAGCGTGGTAGTGCCTTACACCCTGATAATATCGGTAAAATTAGAATCAGAAGAGAGTTCGGAATATGTACAGAACGGGAAGCCCTGTGCATGATTTCAGGCTTCCGCGGCGGTGTAAATGACATATGAGACATCTTGTCCATAGGATCTATCAGTTCGTTCTAGTTAATTTCTTTTGCAATCCTGGCAGATTCCTTATACACACATATCCTGCTGCTCTTACATGGATTAGCCAGTACAGATGTTGTCAGTAGCTGCTGAATTGTATGGTCACCCCCCAAGGTCACATTAAAATTTGCATCTTTAAAAATATTTGTAATTTTCTCCGATACACGTGCCATGAACAGTAAAACCGACCCATGTCTTCCGATGTTGTGTAAATAGTGCCAACCGTACGTATATAGTAGAAACACAACACTACACGAAGTAGAGTCCTTGTCTCCTGGCCTTGTGCTTGCTGATATTTATGTCAAGTAGAGCTATGTCTTTTTCTGGAAGTACGCTTTGTTTAGAAACCTTCAATTTTAATTTGTCGATGCCAAATTTTGCGAAGATAATGAACAGCATCTTGCAGTTTGGTAAGTGCAGTGCATTTGGCGCGCTCTTCATTACGTGCACAAAACTTTTATTTAATATAGCTGGTAATTAAACAGCTCTTAGCAACTATTTTCGAACCGTGTAATTTTACCCTTCTGAACAGAAAGTGGCTTGGTGAAATACCCTTAAGCAGCTTCTGCCTATCCCCTTGAGGCCAACTTTTACCATGCACTCTGCGAGTGAGCAGTAACTCAGACCTGCGTCTCTTTTTATACACAGCGTATTACAGAAAGTGAAGGTCGACATACGCATTACTGTGCATACCTGTCCTGTCATCCTGCAAATATGCACTGCCCTCCATATAGCGTTTCATTCGAAGGAGAAGCAGTTCAGCTAACGGTATCGGCGTGTCTTCACACAGCTGTTCTGATGAGTGTTCGCTCAATCAGCAACATACCCACTTTGCATTCAGTAGGCGGGGCTATTCCCACTCCACGCCGCACATTCTCATTGTGTAATTTCTCGGCACCGTCATTAAATGACACCTGGTTCTTTCCTTTCCATTTCTCTCCTGGGCTCAATCAGCAAAATAATTTAACCACTCACCTCAGGTTAAAATGTTCGATTTCAATTCCCGTTCTGAGAAAGATTTTGCTGAAGATTTCGATAGGGCTTCTCACTTAATGTGACCGGATAGCGTGCTTGGCCCAGCGACTGTGTTATCGCCTGCAAAGCCGCGGAATCGTATTTCGACACCCGGTAGGGCAAGGGACTTCTCTCTGCTCCAAACCATCCAGACCGTATCTGGGGCCCACCCAGCCTCCTATGCGGTGGGAAACGTCGGCTTTTCCAGATTGGTAAAGCGACCGAAGCCTAAAGCTAACCACTGATCTACATATACTGTCGAAGTTAAGAACGCGTGAGGCTTTACCTGCACTTGCCCTTATACCTTCATGCCGTGCAGAGAGCCAACACATTGTAAGAACTAATGATACAAAACAAAAAACCTTGCGGATTCAGAAGTTACAATAAATGGTCCCCACACCAAAGTCTGGGCGCTTCATCCGTTAGCACAGGACCTCGAAGACTTCGAGTTTGTCGCATGTTCTGCCAACAGAAGCTAATGAGACGATAATATAGGACATTCTATTAATCACACAGACTACGGAAAAAGATGTCACAGAGACTCGAATGGCCGTGATTGTCAGTTCGGAAGAAGCGAACGTGAGCGCTTGTTTAAAGCAGTGTTTCCTAACTAGGGTTACGCGAAAGCCTACGGTTCTGTAGAACATCTTCCAGGGTTCCGCAAGGAATCGCGGAATAAATAGGCCTATACAAAAATTTTGAAATATCGCGAAAAATGCCAAATATTCCTCGAAAGACAAGAAAAACTCAGTTTTATCTTAAAAGGTAAGGTGACTTTGTATACATATTTACGCGGAAACAAGTTGCTATATATATATATACTTATATATATATTGCAGAAAATTATATACTTATATTTATAGCAGCTATATATATATGTATGTGCACATATATATATATATATATATATATATATATGTAGCCGCTCTCTTTGCACATAAATTTTCAGCCATAATTTAGCAGTAAATGAATTGCTCTTCCCACTATCGACTTTTTCTGGCTTTTAAATCTTTTCATAGTTAAGGTTTCGGCAGGATATGGAAAATTGCATGGAAAAGAGGCGTGGAAACGCCGATCCAGAAGGACAGCGGAAACCAAGAAAAACCTCAGACAGTGCCTTCGGTAACCGGATAAAGATGAGAATCCAGTGCTTCCCGAACACAAAGCTAGAGTACTTACCATTACGCGCTGATTTCGTTACGCGAGGAAAAGCAAACTTTTGAATTAAATAATCATGTTTGTTTTGTCTGCTGTGAGTGTCAAATAGAAGTGTAAGTTATTACGGAATGGCCCGCTGAAATCAACACGAAATTTAAAATAACATAAGGAAGATCAAGTCTTGTATCTAACTGCAAAGAAGACCCTTCTGTGTTCTAATAATACGAATATACCTGACAATAGTGGCATTAATACAAAACAGTAAAATTTGCAGGTTTGTTATAATAAACGCTGACTCATGCATGCTTGGGCAAAGCCATAATTGCTAATCCATAATAAGTTACAGGACAACAGCACCTGATTGAGTAAAAGGGTGGAGAAAATCGGTCTATAATCGATTCTATGCCCCAAAACTAATAATTTCCACCCTACCAGTGAAGAACTTCCCAACAGTCTTGATGGGCAAGTTGAAACATGCTTTACTGTATATCCGATAGCCTGCTAAAATGAAGAAAACCATGTCCTAGTTTAGTTTAATATTTTACCCCCTATATGCTTTTGTTA
Organism: Coptotermes formosanus; assembly: GCA_013340265.1. Classification (NCBI taxonomy): domain Eukaryota; kingdom Metazoa; phylum Arthropoda; class Insecta; order Blattodea; family Rhinotermitidae; genus Coptotermes; species Coptotermes formosanus. The sequence continues at coordinate 1,731,259 of BLKM01008356.1, read as the reverse complement.
ATTTTGGAGTGTAGCATCCCATTGTGTTTTGTAAATCCCTGAAGTTCTACAGAAACATTAAAAAAATGTATTACTCTATATGCTACACAGTTTTGTAAATTACGACATGTTCCGGCCTTTGTTGTTAGCCGTTTTCAGGTCGTTCACATACACAAAAACTCGTAGAGGAATTTGCTTTTAAAGAAGTTCAAGTATAAAAAATGCGTTTTCAATTTTGTGTATTTTGTAAGAACCTGATCTCGTTCCGTTTTACATTATGTGTTTTGCACACACGTCCATGTTATCGTTAAGTCTGCTTTGTTATGAATTTTAGCATGTAACACTGCGTGTTATTTTTGTTTGATAGAATGAATTACTTCTTAATAACCGAGCTGTTTAAGAGCGAAATCTGCTGAAACAGAGTACAATAGGCGTGTCTGTCCGGGAGCGCGTATCATCCTTCAGTCAGTCCACTATATTCCTGTCCGGGAGCGCGTATCGTCCTTCAGTCAGTCCACTATATTCCTGTCCGGGAGCGCGTCCTTTAGTAAGTCCACTATATGTCTGTCCGGAAGCGCATCCTTGAGACAATCCACTATATGTTTTTTGCTTTGTCATTTGCACTTTAAGCAACAAATTAGGCTGTCATTTTTAGACACCTTATGGACAGGTAGTGTTTTTTTGTGTTAATTGTTTTGTGCTGTCTTATGTTGGGTCGTGGTTCTCCAACTACAATTTAGACCCATCGTGAGTTTGCTCGAACGTGTATGTTTTTTCCCTCAGCTGGATTCGGACACCAGCCACAGAAGCAAGCACACATCGATTAACAATCCATGAAATTGTATATATATATTTTAGTAAAAAGTTTTTAAATTTAAAATTCTATATATATATATTAATGTTATAATTTAAGAAACTGTGCAGCATATACAGCAATAAAGTTGCCTTAACAGAGATAAACCTCCATGCATGTCTCTAGACTCGTAAGTCTGTTTGTATGCTGGTACTATGGCGGCGACCAATGACAAAGCTCTACGCATGCATAACTGATTTCATTATTTTGTTTTTAAATCTACTCACGTCAACTTTCGCTTCCAAGTGTGTGGCCGTACAGCTACGTAAATGTTTCCGTGTCCCCTTCAGTTAATTAAGTAAAAAATGCTTACAGAATTATATATAGGGATTAACGGTTTCTGAAATAAGCTACAGAATTTGCAGTCGAACAGAAGAACTAAACGCCTATCAGGTTTAAGTTGGAAGAAGATATGTCGAATAAAATAATTAAATCAAACAATACGTGATGGAAGGTTATGAAGCATTAGCTGATGCCATCTGCCACAAAGTTATAGCACACCTTTCAGGCTTATCATTTTTGTAACATACATGAATGAAATATGAAATGAAGGTGAAAATGTGAAAGTTAAAATCTATTCTCATTCAAGTTCAATGTGAGGCTCACTGGTCTTTCTGCACACCTTTACATCAGCATTCCAACTTTTGCCACAATTCTGTGACAAAATAAAAGCTGAGTGGATCTGTTTGTCTGCTTCAAATGCTCCGTGTCATGTTTTCATTCAGCATCAGGAACTAACGTCCACAAATCGAGATGGGATAGTTCCCACTCCTCCTCCAGTTTATCGCCCTCCAACGTTATTATTCAGGACTTCAAAGGGAATCTCCTCATGACAAATTGGGACTCTGTCAAGTTGAGTAATTGGTCAGGTGAATTCAGTTTGCGTTATCACACTCACATAATTCCAAGTTATTCAGAAATTTGCACGAAGGTATAAATGAGCACATCCTCATGTGGTGGTTGGGAAAGGAAGCTCACAAACCTGACCATCTCGATCTACGGAACTAACTCTGTTACGTTTTCTTATGTAAATGTATAAGCCACGTAAAAGATGGGTATCAATCATAAGAATTCAGGAAAAACAATAGCAACTTCACTAGTCCTATTTTGATTTGTGATACTCTTTAGGGGTACAAATGTTTTGGAAGAACATACAGGCGCCATTTTTCAGGCTGCAAGACAGGAGTAGTAAAAATGCCTCTGAAACTGTAACCATCTACCAGGTTACATGGAAGAATAACCCGTAAAATCATAAAATGAAATCTCACCATCGTGGAAATTACAAGTAGCTTCTATTTCGTGTTTCATTAATATTCCTTTGAGTTAACTGTGCGAAGTATCAAAGCCTGAAAACAGCACCAGATTCTTACAGATATATCATATTAAAATTTTGTTTTCTTAGTGATATTACTAAACTTTTGTACGCAACTCTTATCATTATCTCTTTCTTTAGTGGTTCATTCATACTTACCTTTAACCCTAAATAATGATAGTACACTCCTACCTACAGGACATACGTGTATTGTAGAAAAGAGATTTCTGGATGGCTGAGTTATATATAAGAAATTACGAATAGATTATCAACCAAAACCGTCACTTTGATTGTAAACGTTTCTGTTTCCGCCTTTCTTATACAAGTTTCTTGAGTTAAGGTTTTATAGTTTCTTATTATTCATGCCGTGTGGCCCTAATGAACGTACTGTATTTTAAAAATACAATCGTCTGCACGTAGGGAAATAAGATTTTACCTTCAAAATCCCAGGACATAATTTCTCAGATGACCAAATTATATGTACTCGAAAATTTCCAAAGAAAATGCGAAAGAGAAATGTCACAACTTCTAGATATCCCAAAAATAACGGAGCAGTGCTAGTGTTCCATCTGTTTGGCTTGGAACGCCGCGCGTGGTTATGTGATGAGAATAAGAACCACCTATTTAGCTTTATCAATGACATCACGTTGTGATATATGAACAATAAAGGGGAATGTGTAATGTAAAAACCAACTCCAACACAGTGTGTAACAAATACATTAATAATTCAAGATTTACAGCTTAAATTTTTCATTAGATGAGGTCCAACATATTTCGACGTATAGCCCGTCATCATCAGGAACATATGATATAACAGAGAAAGAACGAAATCAATGTGGCGGTCATTGTTAATTNATTCCAGTTTCTGTAAAGTTGAGATTTCAGCTATCAGGGGAAGTATCATTTTAATGGGATGTATTTAATTATTTTTCTTTATGTATTTTTGATTGGCCGATGATAGGTTTTACTAAGCCGAAACACGTAGATATCAATAAAGTTGATATACATTTAGTCGTGGTTGACGTTTTACACTTCCCTTTTATTTTAATGTTTTCCGTACCGTGTTGGTAACTTAATGTGTGATGTAAAAACCAACTCCAACACTATGTGTATCAGATACATTAATAATTGAAGATTTACAGCCTAAATTTTTCATTAGATGAGGTCCAACATATTTCGACGTATAGCCCGTCATCATCAGGAACGTATGATATAACAGAGAAAGAACGAAATCAATGTGGCGGCCATCAGCCTTAAATTAACAATGACCGCCACATTGATTTCGTTCTTTCTCTGTTATATCATATGTTCCTGATGATGACGGGCTATACGTCGAAATATGTTGGACCTCATCTAATGAAAAATTTAGGCTGTAAATCTTCAATTATTAATGTATCTGATACACATAGTGTTGGAGTTGGTTTTTACATCACACATTAAGTTACCAACACGGTACGGAAAACATTAAAATAAAAGGGAAGTGTAAAACGTCAACCACGACTAAATGTATATCAACTTTATTGATATCTACGTGTTTCGGCTTAGTAAAACCTATCATCGGCCAATCAAAAATACATAAAGAAAAATAATTAAATACATCCCATTAAAATGATACTTCCCCTGATAGCTGAAATCTCAACTTTACAGAAACTGGAATTGTATGAACCAAGAACATATAAAGTCAAGATTGTGTATTGATAAATTTATTCCTAACTAATTGCACAGTACGTCGTTTGATGCTCCTAAATGTTTCGGCCACGAACCGCAGCCATCTTCAAGGAGCTGCATGTTTCGGCCACGAAACATGAAACAGCATCAAATTATGTATTGGGTAATTAGTTGGAAATAACTTTTTATATAAGACAATTTCAAGGAAGATGTATAATATTATAATCCAAGTATTAAAATATAATAAATGTATGATATATTAAAATATTAAAAATTGTTTTTCAGCACTTCGGGTGTGAATGGGAATTTCTTCATTCTTAAAATAAGCCTCCTGCAGTACAATTTTTACCTCTTCTGCGTCAATCAAAATTAAGGAAAAAATTAATGCAAATTGTGTCTTACGAGGCTTATTTTGATAATTTAGAAATTCCTTTTCACACCCGAAGTCCTGAAAGAAAATTTAATATTTTAATATAATATACACTTATATTTTAATACATTAGTATACAATCTTGACTTTTATCTAGTTTTGGCTTATACAACTCTAATTTTTGTAAAGCTGAGATATCAGCTACCTGAAAAAGTATCCTTACATGTGTGAATTAGCCTTAACCGCTGACCTTGCTCGTGATCAAAGTTCCCTCTAATTTTTTTTTACAGCTGCGCGATCCTGCTACTGCTCTGAGAAGAAAACTTTTACACGACCTGACAACTGCGCGTCACTTTAAAAGTTTTTTGTAATATGCATAATAAGAGTATTTACAACAAAAACTGAAAAATACCAGCTGCGCGGCAACAATTCAGTGTGCGCGGGAGCATTTCAGTAACTGCGCGGCCGCGCACCTGCGCAGCTTAGAGGGAACATTGTTCATGATACACACAGAACTTCAAAATCAGGCAAGGTAATTTCCTAGAGGCGTATTATAATGAAACCCGCTCATGTGGCAACGGTTGGAACACCGACAACTAAAGCTGAATTCACCAAATAAAAGGCACATTTCAATACACTTTCATACAACTGAGCTGGCATTTTTTTGTACAGCACGTACTTCTGCGGTGACTGCAGTAGCTACCCGACAGAAATATAGCTGAAGAAAGCAATGTAAATCCAGAACTTTTGGAATAGCTACTGGAATATATGAAGTAAGTTTTGGGCTAGACAGCATGAAAATTTAACTTCAACGTAAGTGATGGCTTTGTAGTAATTAATGAGAAACTGTAACTGACAATAAAACAGTGGAACAAAAGAACACATTTACATATCCGAACTGTAAATTTACCTGTCCACGACATACAGACAGAGGTTTCAAAAACGTACTACTTGTGTTTCAATTTTTTTTAAATATCTTGGTATCCGATCTTCAGTAGTAGCCTACACTTGGCTCAATCTTCAGAGTATGTGCCCCTCACACATTTGAATTTACTGCCTTTAAGCCACGCAATGTGAATATTTTATTCCTGAAGACAGCCAAATATTAGAGGCGAATATGGCTAAGAGAGAGCACCTCAAATCCATTTCCGGCAAAAAGGCTCGTAAAAGTAAAATCCAGCGCCTAAGTAACACAGCCGCTTCACATGACTCTCATGCTGCGACTGATGGATACGACTAGTTGAGACACGCAAAACGTTTGTGGGAGAGTTACAGAATTCTGGCTGGAACGCTCGTGAAAGCAACCCTTTTGGAAACGCAACTCGCACATGCAGCTAAATAAACCTTCGAAAATACACTGGCATAGACCGACAGTTGAACAAAACTTCCTGTTACATACGAGAGAAAGGCGATGCTTATTAGACAATGACTCCTCTTACTCGAAAATGTGACTGAAAAATCGAGATTGGTGTTGCTCTTGCTTCTTGCACAAAAGAACCATTAGTGTGTCCAAGTACGTTAGACTGTGCTAGTAACGCTTTCCGTGCAGAGTTTCTTTGGCTAATTTGGAGTCAGCAGCTTAAAAGGACTTTTCATATGTCTGAAAAAGAATTACTGCTCCAGCCGAAAGTTGAACGGAAATCATTTACTTCGTACCCAATCGCTTTAATCAGCAAGCTGTTCCGGCAGTTACGTAGCAACATACCTCTGTGTTACGGAAATTAACCGCTGTACTTCTTATGACAATGAAGGTTCCAATCACAAATTTAAAGGGAAATTAGCGCCGGGGTAATAAACATAAAAACTATCCTATTCTAAATATTGCAAACCCTGTTGGTACGAAAATAAAAAAGAAACGTCTAATAGTTTGAAATTTCGTTCTTATTTCTTGTTTTTATCCGTCCTTCATTCTTTAAGCAACTGGGCAAATATTTCCGTAAAACTGTTAATTTGCTAGTAATTCACTATTACAAGGGACAGATCGGCCACTTTGAAATGACAATTATTTTTTGGACTTCCGAATATTCACGCAGTGTAGGTGCATACAAAGTACTCTAATCGTCCAAAAGAAATCACGCGTTTTACCCCTGTGTATTTTTCAAATCTTGGCGTTCAGTTCCAGTAACATTTTCTTTCATACTATCATGACTCTTCGTGTGGTGATACAAACACTTTCAGAAACTAATTTTGGTCTACTCACCTTTCTTAAAAAAATAAATTCGGTTCACGAAATCTTCGATTCTCAAGAAACATGATACTACATTTATTCAATTGGAGGCGACGCCAACCTTACACTTCGTAACTTCCTAGAACTGGCAAAAACAACATGGTAGGAGCACGAAGTTCTGATTAGAAGCTATAGTAGTGCTGCTTAGTTTAGGGTTCTGAAATTACGTAGGAGAAGACTGCGTAAATTGCATCACTTCCTACACTGAATCACTGCTCTAGAAACTGACAAGTAATAATGGTCGTTACTCTGGTGGCAACAAGTCCAAACTTCTATTTCTTCTGGATAATGGTGGAACCTTAACAATGATCAGACAGCGTTACTCTTTGTGGCGGGCTTTCTTATGTTTCATATGGACTGCAGCTTATTTTTCACTTCCTCTGCTTTTAAGTAAGGAGTACTCTTCAGCTAGGGAAGTTGCAGCTACAGATGTACAAACACAGTTTCCTTGGTATAAAATTATGGCCTGAATATTTTATGTTGAGCAATCTAGTCTCGCAAAGTCTTTGGTGAGAAGAAAAATAGCGTGTTGATACAAACTGGACCTGCACCACTTTCACAGATCATTTAACAATGCTGTACTTGCTGCAGAATTTAATTTGAGCTGAAATACGTGTATGGGGGTTAGTAATTAATGCTGAATGAGTAGAGAAGGTAAAGAATAATTCCTACGCTGTGGTTATTGTTCTGCACATGCTGAGCAGAGTGCTGACAGCGCTTTCTGCATATGAAGCACCAGTCACAGTAATACACGCCCGTCATAAGTTGAGGAATTTATCACAGTGCTGGGCATAGGGCGAGTTCCGCTTCTAAACACGTAGGAAGATAAGCCTGTAACAACTAAAATGACAACCCTGCTCAATTTTAAAGTAACACCAACCGACAGAAACCAGTCTGACAGGAGGTCGAGATACAGCACACTCTCGTTCTTTGTGAGGGCTATTTTCTTAAAAAAAAATCCCAGCAATAGTGAAACCGTGATGCGCGGCTTTATGGGAAAAATGGGGTTAACACAACGAAAGACACACAAAACACTACAGCATTTAAATTGATAAGCAATAAACACGAAAATATTTGTGATGGTGTTTGTGGTAATGAAGCAAGTTTTCCTACCTGGAAGTTGGCAGGGTAATCGAAAGACGCAGAGCGCATGGCAGAGAAGGCTGAAAACTGAGCGAAGAAAAAAGTGGTGGTTGATTGCTTTGCCTTCTTCTGTATCTCCTTATGCACATCCTTTTATGGTATCGTGTCACACACACACACACACACACACACACAACGTCTTGAGGAGGAAAGGACACCACTGCTTACAAAAGCAAGTTTCGTACTCGGCGGAGCCTTGGCCTTCCCGCTTGTATTCAGGTTAGTGATGGAACGTATCATTTAGCCGTTTACACAATGCTCATTCCCCTCTCGATCACAGTGTACATTACGTTTTCAAGGCACAGTAGAAGTAGATTCAGTATCGCGCGATATCTAGATAGCTGCTAGGTGAGTTAGGCGAGCAGATACGGCCTTTCGTGTATCACACGTTGCTACCCGGACGCTACCGCCAATGACCAAGCGACCGACACGGCTATGCAAGAGGGTTGCCACAGTAACTTAACGAGGACCTGCTATGGTCAAGCAGCAGGAATGAGTAAGCGAAACAGTACAGTACTGAGTGTAAGTTCACCCTAGAACAGGCCATGAAGGCCCAGAGGGCAGTAGAGGCACAGTTCTACTCTTTCTTTAAACTCGACGGTGGATAGAGCTGGCTGGTCAACGCCACGCCCCGGCCGCTTTACCTCCAGGAAAGATACTCGGCACCCATCCTACAGAAGGCTGGGTGGGCCGCAGGACAGGTCAGGATGAGTGCGGAAAATCTCACCCCCACCGGAATTCGATCCACGGACCATCCAGCCTGTAGTGAGCTGCTATACCGACTGCGCTGTCCCGGCTCACCGACACTGAGTGTGCCTTCAATGAATCTCCCATTTAAACGAATATGTTCCGGATTTCCCCTCTAAAATGACATCTGCCTATGATCTTGACAATAGAGAATTAAAAAAAGCATCAGGCCAGAGCACTTTAACAGAATTACCGTCCTTCAATACCAGCTACCTCTTCAAAGCAACGTAACCTGCAAAAGGGATTAGCATTCAAACATGTCTGTAAAGAGAAACTACATCGTAATGATTCCCTCTGCGGCTTTAGCACAAAGTATACATCATCATCCAATAACTGCTAGATGCGCGATTTTTATCACCGAAACTTACAATCAGACATCAATTAAAGTTTTTGCTTACAGTTCTAGGCTGAACGCCAACGTGAGAGTTTAATTATAATTCTTAACGTTAAAATATACGGCAGAACTATTATTTTATGTGACTAACATAGTTTTTCAATTCCTGCATCCATTCCAACCCGCGTGTTAATGGGCCACGTCACAGTTACGGTTTATACAATAAGCAGAAAGAACATAACAAAAGATATTGGTTACATGAAATAAAGTCCCTCCGCAAAATCTGTAAGGATATCACCAATCCACATTCCATAAAGTCTACAACCCTCTATACGAAAAATTCCTCAACATGTTGGATATTAATAACAAGCGCAAAAAGAACTATATTCGCGGTTCCAAGAGGTGTGAGTAATCTTGCAACAGTACACTTGTACCCTAAATGTAATGGAATTGTCTATATGTGTACAATTTCCATTATTTATGTTCTCGAATATGTACAATTACATGTTTAATACTAACTGATTTTGATTACTTAATTACACTTTATGGGAAGAAATGAATGAACTTATAGCGGTTGGATCTACTTATATGTAGAGTGTACAAACACTAACAGTCATTAAAGGTAAATATTACTTTTTATGGGTGGTGACCAGACACAGCAAAGAAAACGCAGGGGTTAACTTGTTTCAGAAATAGATTATGCATTGTTTAAATAGGTAGTGTAACACAATGAAGTTTAGTTGCACCACTCTTTTTAAGTCCTGCATCAACTCTAAATGGACACCGAAGACAATGATACATGCAAAATGTCAGCAATTGTTCTGCGTAAGTGGTGAAGTAGTCCAGGCCGGCCGCTTTTACAAGCATGTTTGCAGCGTCATAATTTGAAAACCCCACGTTCAAGAAGTTTCAGTCTTTTATATAACTTTATTGTACGCCTTGCTCTATGTAAACAGTGAGCTGCGAGATGTAGCTTTCGGAGAGACTTTAAAAAGTGCACAAAAATATAAGTGGCCTTCTAAGAATTCTAATTTTCTACTCCAACAATGAGATCGCTAGTCTTTGGTTTCTTCTAGCAACGACACACGCAAGACACTAGTCGAAACCAACAGCTATCATTAAATTATTTTAGTTCTAAAGGTGTAAATACATTCATTAATTTACACAATTTTTTTGGAAGCAGGGGTGCAGCTGCTGGGAAGGCGAGTGGGGCGGCCACCCGGGGCGGCGTAGTCCAAGGGGCACCAAAGTGGGCGGACAAATAAAACCTTTAAATAGAAAACATTTATTTTCTCCGCTCAGCAGCTTTTAAATTATCGAGACTACTAACAGGAAATTCAATAACTAATTGTGATTTTTAAAGATACGTGCTGTTGGCGGGGGGGGGGGGGGCCCTATTGTGATTATTCGCACCAGGCGCCAAAAAGCCTAGTTACACCACTGTTTTAAATTACCATATTTTATGTATGTATATTTTAAGTTAAAAAAATAGTTTAGTTTAAAGAAATAAGGGTTCTATGCAGCAAACAGTGTAATTTTCCACTACCCACATCATCAGAAGTACAGCTCCACTTCGAGCCATGTTTTTTCACTTGTGTATTGAAGGTCGATAGCAAGAGACTCTAATGCTTGCGTCGGACATAGCTATCGACAGCCAGAAACGATATTTAATATAAGAATAATTGTGTGAATTACCTTCAAGCTAAAAGTGTAGCCCAGAAGCGTTGGTGGTGACGGATCCAGGAACTTGTTAACACATTTTGACGCTAACAGGGGAAATAAATCCACTGCCAGTTGATATCAAGCATGTCACTGCTACCGCCATTTCATGATGTAAACAAACACTCAATTACACACACTCCCGCCCGATGTCCTTTACTACTCACTGAGGAATGATACTTTTAAAAGTCAGAAATTTTTATTCCACTTGCTATTAGCATATTTCACACAGTCAAAACTTGGCAACCATATGGCGTAATTTGACCACAAAGTACTGCGCTACGGAACATACCTGCGTCCGCTGCTCAAGTCAGAGTTCGTTTCAGTTGTTTCTGCCGAAGGAAAAGAAAGGAATGGAGGGGAGAGTAAGGTGAAAGATGCAGGGGTAAAGAAAGTGGAGGGGGAAATCATACAGTCCAGACAGCAGTAAGGGTGATGCTAGCGCTGTCAATTAGGGAAGACCGCAGTTATGCGAAGGTTGGTGTGGAGGATGTCACCAGCTGCGATTTACGAGCTGTGACACACTTCTATGACACTCCAAGGCAGACTGGATCAGACGCATAATCTTCGGTGCATTCCGGATTGCAGGATGAATCACTCACGCGACAGATTAAATGCAACAGCAGCAGAACTGTCGCGCCCGTTGCCCTTTGTCTGACGTCATACAACGCAAAATTAACATCCGCCGGCGCATCTACATACTTTATGTGTAATACTAAATTACTGCATGATACGTCGTGTAATGTGAGTTCATCTGCGACCATCATTAAGAAGGAAGGCACGTAAATAATTTGTCATGAACTTTCTGTGTAAATGCAGCACTTACAGTGTGTGGTGTCCTGTGGCGAGCTGGGGCGAATGCGATAATGGACGGGTGACAAATGACTCCAGCGCACAAGATCAATTTAATATTATCCTTACGTCTACATCTTCCACGTGGTCTCTTTCATTCAGGTGTTCATAAGAAAAATTTGTACTGTCCTCTACAGTGGGTGCTACATGCCCATCTCTGATTTCATCACCGTAATAGTATTTAGTGAAGTGTCTAAATTATGAAGTTCTGTATTACGCAACTTCCCCCGGCTGTTAAACCTATAACACAGGGCTAAAAGGCATATATTTCAGTTCCCCCGAGAAGAAATCAGTCACGACCAACACTTTTCTTTGCTTTATTAGAAGTTATTGAGTGACCAGGTTTCGGCTTATATAGCCATCACCAGGCTCTATAAAAACATGAATTAAGAAACACTACGTCACATGAAGGTAAAGGCCTTCCTCTTTTACAAAGTGAAATGATGTTACGCAAAATAAAATGTTTTGTATGGATGTAATTTAAGATGGTAAAAATACGCAAAATAGAATAACGAATGTGTATAAAATGTGAAACATACGACACGCTTCCACCGTAAGAAATGTAATCCGTTGGGCAGTATTAACAGCATCAGTCCTTCATCTGTGCAAGTAAGTTATCGTGCATATTTCGATCTCCATACATCGTATATTAAGTTTCTCCAGGTTTTGTCTCCTCATCTACAGATCTTCAGTGCCTGGCCATAAGAGTGGGTAATGGCTATGGTAAGTCGAAACCTGGTCGCTCAGTAATTTTTAATAATGCAAACACAAATGTTGGTCGTGACTGATTTCCTCTCTGAGGAATTGAAATATATTCCTTGTACACATACGCCAACTGGGATGTTCAACATCAGAATTAGAGGGTTAAAGTTGAGGCTTTGTACTTAATGATTCAGTTAACAGAAAAGTGATTCATAATGATCGAGCCACGTCAGACCACTGAAGCAGACAAATTAGAGTAGATTTAAACCAAGCAGCTCCGTCTGTCATCCGTGTGCTATTGTTTCCAAGCGAAAATTACTGGCGTGTCCACGAAGCCGGTAAGCGTACTGTAACAATTCCGGAAGTAAGTCAGCTCGTCAAAGGAAAGTATTCCGTTTTATAACCAAGTGATCTGCTTTCAACATGCGTTTTCAATATGGAATTCCCAAGACATCTTAGGTAATACTGGGTTCTGTTTGCACATTGTGTTATTCTCCACACCATCCACAGTTCCTATGGCTGAACTCTCGTGCATGCACTGACGGCACGTACTTCATACACGGGACATCACTAGCTTTTAAAAGACACTGGTTATTTTCCTTAGTCTCTCCAGGAATATTATGTGACAGTACCTCCAAGAGACCAACGCCACTTCCTTCCACATCTTACTGCCTCGTCACTTACCGTTAGATATTCTTGTTAATATAGCAAGTAACAAAGAAAGCTATGGATTTCGCAAAAATTAGTTACATTTAAACAAACATTACAATCATAGCTAAAGTTTGTCTAGCAGTAAAATTCTTCTTGGAATGCTGCACCCTTGACGACTGGACCGATATATTTTCCCAGAACGTCGGTAACTTGTTACCAATCTAGGCTGCGTAACATCCCATAAGAGTTAAGATCTACACACAAGGTTTAAAATTTTATCTTTAACCCTATAAAGACGAAGCTTGCATGTTTTATATAAGGACTCAGTGCGTACCGCGCTGTAAACACTCTCCACTTCGGTTATAAAAACCAGTCTCTTAACGTTTTATAAGGCAAAAGTTGCTGTTTGTTCTGAGATCCGTACAAAACACATAAACGCAATGTGGGCACTACGTAGAATTTTTTAATGTTAAACCTGGTCGTATGTAAAGTTACCGCTAGGCTTTACAAGGTTAATAACACATGTAAGTTTTACATGTACTGGAGCTCAGAATATGTAGTGACCCTTTTATCGTACATCTGAGCACGGTAGTTGTCGCCATAGTCTTATCACGTAGGCAACCTACATCCTACGGTAATTTAGAGTCCTTTTTCCCTAGAGTTTAACTTGCTTCTCGTCATAGCATAGTCTCAAAGTGCCCATCAACAGCTTCTAAGCGAGCCTCACAAAAACTTCTGAATGTATTCCTCTGCACACGACAGAAAAATCAGCAATTGCGTTCCGAAGTACCTGCTACTTGCCACTTATAAACTGCAGCTTCAATTTCCCCCACAAACAGTACCAGGATCCAAATACAGAGACGCAGGGGGCTACAGCACGCGCGTACCCACCATTTCCCGAGTACCTCTTCTGCAGCAGTCACTGAGAAGTTAACTAAATGTACGGGCCGTGGCACTGTCCTGCATCAGGTAACAGGAAACTTTTCATCTGTTAATTCTCTAAAGAATGGCGTTAGAGTTAATTTAACCGGTATGAACCGATTGTTTCTTCAAATAAAAAACGTGCCCAATTATTTTGCGCGTACTCGCTGAAAGCCAGACTCCGACTTTACTCCCATACAAAAGGAAAGTCATAAACAGCATGGCGATTTTCGAAGCACTAATATTTCCTATTCGGGGCCGCGGTGGCACAGTTGGTTCAGGCACTGCGCTACAAACTGGAAGGTCGCGGGGTTCGATTCCCGATGGTGTCATTGGAATTTTTCATTGACATAATCCTTCCGGTCGCGCTTATGGTCCTGGGGTCGACTCAGCCTCTAACCGAAATGAGTACCAGGAATATTTCCTGGGGCGTAAACGCGGCCGGTGCGTAAGGCTGACAACCTTACCACCTTCAAGTGTCGACTGTCTAGAAATCTGGGAGCCTCAACCTCCTGGAACCCTAGGGACCTGTCCAGGCCTGTAATGGGATTGCTTTAATATTTCCTATTCTGACTGTTTACTTTCCCATTTTAATACAGCTTATGCCACCTTGCGGAAAGCACCCGGTTCGTTCAACAGAATACATTTTCTTTTAGCAGCGACTACCTGCCCCTGTGACGCGTACACAACACATGACTGTGTGCCCGTCTCACATGCCAGCGCTGATAAGACGAGGTAAAATCTCCCTGTCGGGCAGAGGTTGGATGTGCCTGAGCTCGTGGGCGTGGTTACTTGGGCGATGACAAGTTCCAAACAATATATTTCCCACGCGCAGTGATCGCTTACGCCCTACACGTCAGACGTAGCTGAACGCTCATCTCACGTTCCGGTGGCTGAACAGAAAGGCTTTTTCGGTCAAGTCGCCCTTAAAAGAGAAGACGTTATTTTCCTGATCATCCATCTATACTATCAAAGGCACACGATTTGTACAAAATCACAAACCATTCATGCACATGAACTCATTATAAGTTCATGTGTACGAATGATCTATGATTTTATACAAATTGTGTGCCTTTTTTGGTACATATGGATGATTACAGTCACAATGCATGGATCGAATGGTATTAACTTTATGACTTCTCAACAAGCACGAAAAATTTACAACTACAAGAATACAAAGGAACAGCTTTTTACAACTAATGTAGCCATTTGGTTTAGAAAGATACGTAAAATCAACCGACTCCTAAATATATACATGTCAGGGTAAATGGAAATAATCGTCAAAGCGTAAACACAAAAATGCAGTAGCACAACATAGATTAAACCGGTAATTAAAATTTCTAAAAAAAGAGAGTTCGTGTGTATGTATGATTTTGGATATTATACAAATTGTGTGATTTGTTGGTGTGTAGAGATGATTATAGTCACAAATGCGCGGAACGAATAATTTTAACTTATTTCCCTAACACTGGTGGCGCGATAAAGTGGATTGTGTATGATTATTTAATGTCAGCTTAAATGCAAACAGTTCCTAAATTATTAAAAATGTATTTCTTGTTATTTATGGCTGACTACTAAGGCAGCAGGTGTAGACCTTTAAGCCTACATGACATAAAAATAGGCCATACTGAAGTCAAGGTACTCAGACACTGCAGTTAACGGACTATAGTATTCCCACCTTTTTTCCTCTCTTATGTTGGCCTCGTACTGATTTCTGCATTTCTTTGCTACTGATTGTTATCTTTTCTCGTCCATTTTGCCCCTCCACTGGTTTATTATTTATTTATTTTATTTCATTTTTCAACTACACATTTTATGCACATCTAACGTCGGTGAGTGACAAAAGACGTGTTATGCTTAATCATCATCTATGAATTGTCACGTAAGTAGAAGTAAGCTATTGTGGCGCTCTCCCCAGCATCGAATAAATGGATGACTGTGAATCATTAATTATAAAGAATACAAAGGGAATCAATCGTAGCTTGATTTGTAGTACTATGAAGGCATTTGCGTGGAAAGGACTGAGAAAGCTACCAAAAACTTTAGTTAAGATAGCTGGTGTTCCAACCTAAATTGAAAACAAGCACCTCCCACCGACCCGTCTGATACATTATGTATGGAGCAGAAGTTGCTAACTTGTTTCGACGTTGTGGTAACTACGTATGATCGAATACTGACACGCAAATGCACGTTCAAATACCTGCGGGAGAAGGCTGGAAGTGTAAAAATAAAATGGCACTTAGTACCACATATACTCACCACCGCCTAATGCCGATTTCAGATGTACGAAAACATACTTTAAATGTCGACAGGGCGCGGCGATACGCCACAGGAGTAACATAAACTCTGTCCGTACATATAGAAACGCCGCTCTCAGTGGACGCGCGGTCTAAGGCGTGGGCCTGCGGCCGCTCGCTAGGTGGGATTGTAATTTCGAATCCCGCCGGGGGCATGGATGTCTATCTCTTGTGAGTGTTGAATTTTGACAGGTAGAGGTCTCTGCGTCGGGCTGATCACTCGTCCAGAGGAGTCATACCGAGTGTCGTGGGTATGAGTGTAATCGTGAAGCTTCAATAATGAGGCCCTGGCCCACTAGGGGTTGTTGCAACATGACAAAAATAATAAACAGGGAAACTAGACCGCATTCTAGAAATATTCTGTTTAAACTGAGGCAGTATTTTTGCTTTTCTTATTTTGTCTGTAGATTGCCTTAGCCCAAATGAAAATAACATAAGCCAACACTGAATCATTCCAATTTACATCACGCATTATGTTTTTACTTC
Organism: Coptotermes formosanus; assembly: GCA_013340265.1. Taxonomy (NCBI): domain Eukaryota; kingdom Metazoa; phylum Arthropoda; class Insecta; order Blattodea; family Rhinotermitidae; genus Coptotermes; species Coptotermes formosanus. The sequence continues at coordinate 1,714,998 of BLKM01008356.1, read as the reverse complement.
AGTCAGTAGAAACCTTCACATTCTATGAAAAAACTAACCACCCTCAAGTGCAGTGGGGCTATATCATTTTCATTTTGCAGTCTGATACACCACTGCTGTCTTCGAATTCTGTTAAACGCTTCTCATGATGAACGTCAAAAGCTTTAATTTTGAAGAGTAATTTAAACAGTCAAAATAATCAGTGTTTAGCTTACGCAAGTGTCACATTTGTAAGGAAGGCAAAAACATAATAAAAATAATTGTGTAAACTTGGAAGAAAGGTGTAAAAGTGGAAAAATTCAGTCCCGGATAAAGCAATTTATTGATACTTTTCTTTTGTGTTCACGTATTATGCAATATAGTAAATGTACAGACTCTTGCAGTTTCCTCTTACATTGCAAACTGTTGATGTACCATCCTACACACTCCTGTAGTTATGTGGTCTTTCTATTTCCTCACATTTCTAGCATATTTTTGCATTTCCATTTTGTCTGACCTCCTACATCCCGCTGAAGATTTTAGTGTACTCATTTTATCTTTCACTCACGATCACATCTCGCTGCCAACTTTTCCACTGCCTTAATCGGTGTCGTGTATAATTTCATATAAACAGTCGGTGGAATTGTTAATGAAGCGTCTCTAAATTATTACACGTACAGAAAAAAAAGTTATCCCTCAACAATAAATTTCTTCTTCATTTTTCAAGTCTTACTCTCTATGTGGTATTAAAGTTGTCAAATATTTGAAAATAAAGTTACTACTGCCAGTCCACTAGCAACCATCACGAATAAAGCCCGCTAGTTCCATTTTACTGAGCGAAATATTGGTTTGAGGCCTGAGCCACATGTGTTCTGATTCTCTTTTGTATTTTGCTTAGATCACTTACGAAAACTGCTCTAATGAGCTATCATCGGTTCTTATTCTAGCTTTCATTTCCTAAAGCAAAAGTTTCACACTTGAATGTCACGACTTTGAACATTGTTACAATAAGATAAATTACAGATATTTATCTTGCAATGTTTGTGTTTCCACATGCTGCACATGGGTGTGTCAGACACACGTCTGCAAGTTACACGCCTCACGTACGTGGACTTAACGCAATGTTCTAGTCCTACGTAAAATAAGGGCGAGATTACACACAGCACACGTGAAGACATTACAGGTCTATCTTCTAATGCACAAAATTGCTACTACATCAGTAAGAACGTATTAGGAAAAGAAATTCTTTGGTTCGTATTTGCTTTCAAATATTCAGAAGCACGTTTCTTAAAGAAAGGTACGCATTCCAGTCATGGGGATGAAGGTCGCAGCTTTTGATTCATAATACATGAAGGGCGGGTGCCTACATAACGTAACATAACATAACATAACATAACATAACATAACATAACATAACGTAACATAACGTAACATAACGTAACATAACGTAACGTAACGTAACGAACGTAACATAACATAACATAAAGTAACTTAACATAACGTAACGTAACGTAACATAACATAACATAACGTAACGTAACGAACGTAACATAACATAAAGTAATGTAACATAACATAACATAACACAGCAACCTATGTCGCACAAAAGTATACTTTTTTTTCAAAAAGTTACGCTTACTAGCCGAGCTATTTTAACTGAAGGTTTTACATCATCACAGCCTGATTCTCAGTCACAAGGGTGCTAAAGTTACAAACTGAAAATAAGCAAATAAAATCACAGATCTATTAAAAATTATTTCATTTCGTTATCTTATCCGCTACATAGAATTACGTTTATTAGTCAGGTAGTTAGTTCAATGGTTGCGTTACTTATTGTTCCAAAAGGCACCTTCTATTGCATGTGTACAATTTTGATTGTTTAGCGACAGAATTTGTGGCTTTTGAATTCACTTTATTCCATACGCCCTCAGGATATATCTGTAGGCCAGCAGCAGTGTCTATGATTCTGCGCAGCTTTTTGTCTGTTGTCTGCGATTTCTCTTGATAGAACTAATCCTTCGTGTATCTGCAGAAGACAGGGTCAATGTGGATGGGGTTGAAGGACTGCAGAGGCCATGTAAATAATAAAACAAATAAAATAGATGTATTCAGTTGACAATTTTCTTCACCTTCCCTTAACATACAGCAGTAGCTCATTAAAGCTGAGCAAGGACACATGATCATACTAAATTTCTCAATTAAAATAATCCAGTTAACAACTTCCTCAAATATGTAAGGTTTACGGCGCGGAATTTGTAAAAATATACTGGCTGGTTACGGATTAGAAGCCCGTGATTCCGTTCCATTTGGACATAAGGCTTCATTCAAAATATAGGACAGATAAAATAGTCTTCGCTCTGTTTGGAGTGTCCACAACAGTGATCACGATCAAGACAGCGTACAGTCACGCACCAGGAACGATTGTCTGGAAGAATATTTGTTTGGACTGTGAGCGTTCCTTTCCATGCCTGTCCTCCTAACGTGCACAGATTTCGCTGTCGTCATCTGTTCGTCTACTCTAAGACTGAGTACGTAGCATCCACGCGACCAGAATTCAAACGGCCAAATCTGCTAGACGCAAGAAAGGTAACACTCACTGAGATTTGTTTTCTGTGGCGCCACAGGACAATTCGGGCCTAGGCCACCTCTCTTGAGATTTCTATACCACACACATTAGAAACACACACACACATCCGGTAGGTTCCCTCTGAATAAGTGATGATCTCGTCGCAGGGGCTGTTACCTATACAACACAGAACAAACAGAAGAGACCAAAATCCATGCCCTCAGTGGGATTCGAACCCTCAATCCCAGCAATAGAGCGGTTCACTGGGATTATGCAAAATGTTATTTTTATCTCCTCTAAATAAATTACGGGAGACTAGTGTTTTTAGTCTTAAAAGTCAGGAAAGTATATAAAAACTAGATACTGTTCTTTCTTTAGGTAAGTTATCGATTAAGTATGGGATAAACCTGCCTTGAACTATCAGAGATACAGTGACAACATAGCGAAATAAAATGCCTGGAGTGAAATTGATAAGAATGTCTATAAAGAAGTGATTTATGATTTGTAAGTTATTTAAATTTTATTTACTTTTCAAGTTACAGATCCCTCTCCTTTAAAACTGGATGGAAAATGGAAACTTTCTGTCAAATGAGTTATTTTACGAAAAAGTTTTACAAATACATGCTCCAAAATAATGTTGTCAACATGTTCAGGATCTTATTTAAATTTCCTTAGAAACAATTTGGTTCTTCACATTAGAATCCTAAATTTACACTCAACTAATCCCCCTGAAATGGATAATCTGTAATTAAAATTCTATTCTTGCTATCATTTACCCTTCTAATTCATGATAAGGTCTCATTAAATTTCTTTTCACATAGAAGTTTTCCCCTGAGACTATTACATACGGTGCACAGGCTTGGTACCAGGAAATGTTTATCGAACGTTCCATTTTCTGAGGCTTTTCTTAGCATGAAATTAACAAACCTCCTCCGTCACATTTTTCCATATGAGGCCAGTCCTGAAAGGATCGGAGAAAATGTCTTCCTGTAAACAAAATACAGAGTGGTGCGGAAGTCCCTTTACATTAGACGCAATATGATAAAGATCGAGTGTCAAGTGACCCTTGCACCACCTATATAGCGATCACAAGCACTCTAGAGAAAGTACACGTAATTAGCGCGGTAACGTCTGACCGCACACGTTAGCACAAGCAGGGGCGTCAACACGGCACGTAAACAGTACCAACCGTGTTCATGGAATATATTTTAGAAATAAGAAAGGAAAAAGAAGTTCCCCAATATATGTTCCGTCTGTTGATGTGACCAGTAATCCAAATATTTTCCCCTGCATATAAACATATGCTACGAAGACGACTGTTTTCATTTATGAGTAAGATGAAAGCAAACTGTTCGAAGCTGCAGATTCCCAAACACACTCCATAACCTCTACACTCGCCAGCATCACCTCGCGACATCATCTACCACCCTCGCCCTCCGCATACCCTGTTGCATCGTCGCCTTCCCAACACCACGAACCAGGCACCACGACTGGCTTCGCATCTTCAGCCACTCTTGCACAATCTGACTTACTTATCTCCCACAGTATCCATCAGTCGGAGACACGAATTATCCCGCCCAACCTCTCGAACTACTCTTTTATTTCTGTTAATCATTCCTTGATTATCCCAATTTATTTTATCATTTTCAAAGTCCAAAAATTCCAAGTGCGTTAGTAAGGGAAATATATGTAAAGACTTCTACTTCATCCAAAAGCAGTACTCGCATTCCCACTTATGTATCATTTTCGCTTTCAAATATTTTTCGCTTTTTCAACACAATTGCTCATAACGCTCTTGTCGAAATTCATCTAAGAATTCAGGGACGCGGGTGGAACACAGAATGTGCATATCTGCTAAGGTGACTGTGGTATGACAGGCTTGTGTTTGGAAAGTGATTGTTCCTATCGTGCGAATAAAGCCGTACTGTCTTCAACACTACGTCCACACTGGCGAACAAGCACAGAACCACCTTCGGATTAAAGGCGAACGTAGACTGCCTGTTCCTGGACAGTAAAGCGGCTGAAGTATTAAGCTACCGATCTGCCCCCGTCTATAGCCGTGACTAAGAATGCGTGGATCTTTATCCACCTTTCCACAGTAAATCCACACCGTATCGTTCTTACAAACTGGGACAACTTTGTCTCTGTTTTCTGTTATTACGGCTCCATTCTATATACAAGGTTGTCTAAAGTAACGCCTCATATTCAGGCGCGTTCGCAGCATTGCGAAAAGTGATTGTGAGCTTCGGCATGTCTGTCCGTCCACACGGAAAAAACTTGGCTCACACTGGACGGATTTTTATAAAATTTGATATTTGAGCATTGCTCGAAAATCAGTTGAGAAAACTCGCGTTTGATTGAAATCTGATAAGAATAACGGGTACTTTATATGAAGACTTTTGTACATTTATTATAATATCTCTCTAAATACTTCTTAAAATGAGATATGTTTTAGATGAAAATTGTATAGATAATCAACATACACATTTTATCTTGCATACATTTTTTTCCGAAAATCGTGCCGTTTATGAAATAATGTGGAAAAAATATAAATGTACTGCCGCGTTTCCACTGCAACAATGTCAGTGCTGCAAACCTGTTTGGCATACAAATGCATAACTACCTGTTTTCACAGCGTAAAAATCACAATTATAAAAATCCCGAAGTGAAAACCTGGAAACTGTATACTGCAGAAGGAAGACACAAACATCATTTGCTCTCGTGCCTGAACCCTGCAACCTCCCAAGTGATCGTTGTGTAAAAAAACGTAACTATTAATGCCGTACACAGTAAAAGACCTGTGGCTAGTCCTGAATAAGGTTTTCCGTTGAGGGTTTCGCCTTGGTAGGTGGGCAACGTGTTTGTCCTAGCGGTGTAATATACAGAATGAGCTTAATGTTGAAATAAATAGTCATGTTTATAGCTAGTTATGACTAGAGTTAAATAAAATGTAATCATACCTTACACTGCTAATTTAACATTAATTTGTTGACCTGGTGTTTGACCGGTACCGTATCTCTCAACAAGCAAACTAACAACCGTCTACTTTTACTGTAAAACAGTAAACATGCAGCTTATTGCATGCATGTAACTATACGTTATTATATCGTAAATATATAACTACGTAAATACATCATTATTATATTTATGATATAACAACAAACATATGTATACCTAATTCTACTAGGTGGGCGGAATAGCGACTCGCTATGTGCTGGACAAATGGGGGTCGAACCCCGGTGGGGTGGGGGAGATTTTCCACACCCTTCAAGGCCGCCCTTTTGCCCATCCAGCTTCCCGAATAATAAATCCTGGGTCCCGTCCCCGCGAGTACAGCGGCCGGCGCGTGCTGTTGGCCACCCGAATCCACCCAGCGCCAAGGTTAAACAAAAGGCAGAGTTATAGAAGTCTGCATCTATCCCGCCTCTGTGTCTTGATGCCATATTATAGTGCTCATTTTTGTGTTTAACTAACATATGTTGGGCCGCGCCATGGCTCAGGCGGTTAGCCGCCGGCCTCCCATCGCAGAGGCCCGGGTTCGATCCCGGGTCAGTCCATGTGGGATTTGTGGTGGACAAAGTGGCACTGCGACAGGTTTTTCCCCGAGTTCTTTGGTTATCCCCTGTCAATTTCATTTCACTGGTGCTCCATTACTAGGAAAAGGACAAAAAATAATCATCATCATCATCTTCATCATAGGGTTGCACAATAAGGTTCTGCGTCTGCACAATAGCGTCTGCTGCGGGGCTCTTCACCACTAAAAAAAACATACGACGTCGGGGCAACAGCACTGAAACATGTAGGTCTAATCAGTCACGAGTCCTTACCAAAGTACCTAACTAGGTCCTGGTTGACGGTGAATATTACTGACAATTTGCGTGGTACTGCGTTTCTACGTTCGTTATTGAGCAACAGGATAGTAGTAACCATACGCGTCAGTGAGCCGCAGGGTGTTACTTCAGGTACAGACAGGCATGGTTTTTTCTAATTATAAAGGTAGTGTGAACGGTGAAAACGGAAGGTGCTCTTAGACGGTGTAAGCAAGGCAGAGGAAGACAGGAACGAGATTGCTGTCTGGGTTCATTGGAAGAGAAGGCGTGGTAGTTAAAACTGTTACGCATTGTAATACACGATATGAATAAATACTAACACTGTACCCTACCGGAGTTTAATTTAAGTTTATTTTAAAGAAATACCTGAGCGTGGCAAAAGTTCGCCGAAACATGTTTAAGATTTCTGACTTTAAGATAAACACAAATTAACATCCGGTGGTATATGTTGTTGGTACTTATTTAAGCCTATATCATTTGACCCGCACACGGGCACAACGTATTACAAAACTGTAATAGTTGTTTATTATGAAATACAGAGCAAAGCATGACACTATGTACGGTGTGGCAAGTCTAGACCAACACAGACAAAGTACTGTATTGCACAGACAGTGCGTAAAGCTGTCTAGATCTTGCACATTTACACCTCAATGGGCGTCCAAACACGGAAAACGTTTGGGCGCTCAGAGCGCGAGGCTAACCTATACAGCCATTCTCTCCAGCTTGTTGTTCTTTATTCTTTCTTTGCTCTAATATCCTCCTCACAGCCCACAATCTATCCGTTTCTTTGGGTGGCGGGCAGAGTGCGGGGGGGGGGGGGGGCAACGGTTGCGGCTGCCCCAGCGGCAGAATGTAAGGGGTGGCAAAATGGGCGGAAAATAAATATGTTGCAAAGAAACTGAATTTCTGCGTGTAACGAATTCTACATCATTAAACAAAAGAAAATAAATTAAATAAATGATAGTTATTCCTCTTGCATTCATAATGTCTGCATTAGTCGCCCCGGTCGCCAAAAACCTAAATCCGCCACTGTGTGGGAGACCAACTTTCTCAGTCATAGGCTACTGCTGGTTAATCATTCTACGATTTGAGACATGAGACGAGACAGTAAAATACTCTTTACTGGAGGATAAGAAGCCTTCCCCAAAATTAGCTTCTTCATCACTATTGAAGATGTCTTATTAAATAGGTCAAGTAGGTGGCTGAAAATCGGATCCATCTGGCTCTACACAGGGACGATTGGCGAGCTCTTTTGAACACCGTAATAAACGTCTTTATTTCCTAAAAGGCAAGTAACTTCTCTACTATTTGAGCGACTATGGGTTTCTGAATGACGACCCTGTTGTCTGAAGTTTGGTCTGCAACCAGTAGCACTGCATAAGAGAAAAGGCTGAAGCCCTTAACGAAGTAACAAATCATATGCCAGTGACAGGGAAATGTCCAGACAGACGTCGGTTAAATAGCAAGAAATATAATCCTAAAAGCGAAACAGCCATTGTGCACTCAACAGTGAATTCTGCCTTGTCAGGTTTGTGGTGAATCAAGCACGGAGGACATTACAGTCTCTGGACGTCGTTTACAGTTTGGTGAACAAGAAACTGCCTTCAGTTGCACAGCAGAATAAACGCTTCCACACAAACAGGTATTACCCGTTGGTATCACTGAACGTAATAATTTAAGAAACATGTTTTCATGGCGACTTTTTTTTTTTTTTACTAAGTTTCAAGCGATCTGTTTAACTCCACGTTACGTTACAGAAAGACACTGCTTGCACGTGACAAGTTTCACTCTTTCGCTTCGACGAAGGAACAAGTTGTGGAAAGTATGGTGTTTTTATATGCTACGTGGGTCCAGCAAATTATTTAACAGTTACTACAAATTAATAAATAACACATATACACTAACTTATAATTCTAAATTAATTTTCCACTAACTTATTTTCAGCTCTTCAAATAAGGTAGAATAATTTTACCATTATCTCAGTTACGTTCAAAACACGTAATTCCGCTGGTTAATTAATGGTTCAGTATTCCTTTTACAGAAATGCTGAGGTCACTCTCTCAAACAAGAGGAAGTGCTTTCTACCGTGCGCTCCAGATCCGTACAGTGGCCAGGAACTGCTCAGAAATTCTATTGTGCTTGCATTGCAGTTACTGATAATTTCAGTATCTGTTGCATGATCTCATACGACTGCAGAACAATTCAAATGGAATTTTAACAGCATGTCTAAACAAACAAGGAGAGTTAGATTCCTGTTTTTAACTGAAACATACTGTTACAGAGTATTAAAGACAACAACTCAGCATTATATTATACGGTTTCTGCATGAAAAGGCCATATTTTCACTGAAGGATTGGTTTATGTCCAAGGGCCTTGCTTTTGCGGACACAAAATGCACATGCAATTGAAAACACAAGTTACGAATTTGAAAACTGATACACGAGATTGCAAAATGGGGGATTATAGCTGAAAAAGTGTTACACATTAGTATGTCTTGAAGAATATATTCATAAGACAGATAATGTAATTGTGCAGAACAGATCTTGAAAATTTGACAATTAATAAGAAGGCTAAGAATTGCCATACTGTTAAGTAAACAACATACTTTATTGCAATGTTCAAAAAGCCCCATCTGTTTGTATTTTAAGCTACTTAAATCCAGTCTTCATCTCATCTTTACATTCTCCTGGTCGAACATTTATTTTCAACACGGCTTTCTTACAAATTTCCAGTTCGGGGACCTTTAAAACCTTTCGTAGGCCTTGGGGGCTTTAAGAGGTGGAAGAATTACCCAAACACCCAACCCTAACATCGAGGATCACTACTTTGCTGCTGTCCGCACTGCTAATTCAACGCACTTAAGAAGCTACCCGTCGTACTGGCAATTACGTACTCCATCCACATGTCAGATAATATTTTTAGTTACTATAATTAGAAGCAACGGGCTGGACGACGGAGGAACCATAGTTTGATTCCCGGCAAGTGAAAGGGATTTTTGTTCTCTGATGCATCCAGAGAGGCTATAGGGCTCACCCATCTTCGCATTTAATATGTATGGGTTTCGTTTCCGCGGAGTTAAAGCGGTCGGCAGTGAAACAGACCGTTCACCTCAGTCTAATGCCGAGGATATGAGTCGAGATATGCATACTGTTTGTTTGGCAGAATGGCTGGTTACTTGGTTGGTTGGTTGATTGACATATGTTTGTATGCTTGGTTGGTTGGTTGGTTGGTTGGTTGGTTGGTTGGTTGGTTTGTTTGTTTGTTTGTTTGTTGGTTGGTTGGTTGGTTGGTTGGTTGGTTGGTTGGTTGGTTGGTTGGTTGGTTGGTTGGTTGGTTGACGTTTGGTTAGTTGGTTGGTTGACATTTGATTGGTTGGTTCGTTGTTTGTTTCGTTGGTTGTTTAGGAGAGGAAAGATTGACTTCACCCTCCACTTTCAAAAGACTTAACTCTCTGTGACAGCCATTTGCTTATCACATTTATTACAGGCAGCTGAGCCTTGTGTATGATCAATAGTAAACATCAAGTATCAATTTTAAATCTGTTTCTAAAATATGGAGAAGTCCTATTCTGTGTATTGCATTAAAATATTCAATTTTTGGACAACTCTGCACAATTCTGCTTTTTGCACACTGAAACCGTTCGTGAACAAGGTTAGGCCTGTATAAATGTACTTATTTGTGAGCATATACGGCCCGTTGCAGTGGTTATATGTAATTTCATTAATGACCTCGATGTTCCTCTTAAAGTTACAGAGGATTCCAATTCATCAGTTTATTAATCAGTCTCTAGTTTATGGAGATTCAAGAATTGTGAATATCACAGGTTATATTTCCAGTCCCCCGTATGCCTTCATAGCGTGTGCAAAAATAACCTTGCCTTCACTACAACCACAAAACTGTCAAACACACACATACAGTAAAGAATGGAGTGGAATTCAAACAATAAAGAGTGCAGGATATACTAACTCAACTCCTTCTGTGATACAGAAGAAGAACACGTTCTCTGACTTTTTATATTAGGTTGGTTTGGTTTGTGTTAAGTTGCAACAATACATATGCGTATGCGTCTTTTGAAACTTTCTGTTTTAAGGCATCAAAAAATCTCAGCACGGATAGCATTATGAATTCACTGATACTAAGCTATGCATTAATCTTCAGCCATAGTAAATGTGGTAATACTGCATATAGAACGCTGTAAAAGAGCCAAAGTAATTTTTATTGTCATATCTGATAAGAAGTTACGCTTTAAAATAGCTGATTCCAGTCCAGCTTATCCGCCACTGTCAAAGAGAAGGCAGTGATTGTTATATAGCTTTCACTTACACTGGTGACACCGGTTACGCGTATATGTCTCACGCAGACACCAAGAGTAAGAATGTTACAAATTTACCTGCACTAACAAGTGAAAAACACGAGTCTCGAATATAAGTAATAGTTGCCTATTCTTCACTTATTTAAAAGGATTTGAAGAAAGAACTTGCTGCTTCGTAACTGTTATTCAGTTTTGCTTGTGCCACTAAGGGGTCCAGGAAAATCGGGAGGGCCTGGAATTTGCTCAGTGGACATTACATTAACCCTTTAAAGAGGAAGCCTATCTGTTTTATATAAGGACTCAGTGCGTACCGCGCTGTAAACACTCTCCACTTCGGTTGTAAAAACCAATCTCTTAATGTTTTATAAGGCAAAAGTTGCTGTTTGTTCTGAGATCCGTAAAAAACACATAAATGCAATGTGGGCACCACGTAGAATTTTTTAATGTTAAACCTGGTGGTATTTAAAGTTACCGCTAGGCTTTAAACGGTTAATGGGAAAATTGATTGACAGAAACCAAAATATCACTACGAGAAGCGTAAAAACTGTAGTGGGCAATAATATGGAACTCTGTCTTAAGTTACAGGCAAAGTAAATATAAGAGTTATTACCTAACCATGACGCAGCACAAAACCACAGTAAATAGACAGTTAAAAAATTTTTCGAAAATGTGGAGAGTTGGAGGTTTACAGTAGATTATATCATGGAAAACTTAATTAATTTACTGTTCAGAAGTAATATTTTCCACACTGCATATCCCTAATTATGCCTTCTTCTGCGACATTGCGCTGCGAAAAATGGGCATCCTTTACCGACGTTTCGGGACAACGTAACGGTAAAGGATTACCACTCGACGCTGCATAATATCCCAGAAGAGGGCACATATAATCAACATCGCTGTGGAAGACTGAAATTACGCAGTAACTGTCCCGTTCGCGTTGATATACTTCTCTCCCAGCCTAATGTAAGAACACGCGTGAATTTATATTGTGGCTCTCTGAACTGTGGCTCATTGCAATATGACAAGTGGTACATGTGTTTCGGAAGAAACACTCTCTCTTGATTCCCGTTGTGCAAATTCTATCCTGAAGATGGACGCCTATCAGACTACCAAGAAGACCAAAGTGTAAACGTTCACCACCAAGAAAACTTAAATTTTCGAAATATATGAATGTTTAAATCACTGGTTCTTAACCTTTATTGTGCGATGGACCCCTCTGGCAGCCTAGTGAAACCTACGGAACCCTTCTCAGAAAAACGTGTTTAGATGTATAAAATAAAATACATAGATATTGAATCCACAACCTATTTTATAGACTGTGTTACAAAGGAAACCAATTATGTTCAAATACAGATTTCAAAATATTAAAAAATAAGGAACATGTAATATGGTAAAATATTAGATCCTTTATTTATCTATACATCCATCCCACCCAAGTTTACGGACCCACAACGGGCCCGTGGACCACAGGTTAAGAGCAATTGGTTTAAATACAGGGACGTAAAATATTTTGCACTAAGGCGATTAACCGACAGTCGCTTATATGAAAAGGTTAATGACTTGTGTCTTAGAAAGAAATTCCAGTAACCAAACACTGCTTATCTTTATGAAGTAATTAATTTTGACTACTAAACTATCTTTAAAATATTTACATGAATCGTTGAAAGTGCTTCAGGGTGAACTAAAAAACTTTGGCGCGATTTCGCCAATTTGTACTGACCGCTCGCGTTTAACACGATTGCCAAGAGAACTCCATCACCAGCGCAAACCAGCCAGCTGCCTTTGAAATTAGGTCACATGGTGAAAAACGAAAGCAAACTCGTCCGCATTTATGGCCTTACCACAAACTGTTAAACCTGTCAGCTGTTTGACGTTACTTTCAAGATGAACTAAACATGAAAAGTCTGTATTCATTTGTCAACGAAGAATTCTTGATTTGTGGGATATTTAACGGCATTTTAGACTAACCGTCCTTATAGCACCAAATGATAAATGACTGCGAAGTATAAAATGGAAAGCATGTTGGCATATTTAATCGTTGAACGCCCAGCTATAAATATATTTATGACTTTCTGTGCCATTAGCTGTTCAAAGCATGCTGGTTATTATATGTATCACCTGCTGCAGATTTCAGAAAATCCTACATTTTGACCACACATTGTATGGGTGTGCATCTTATGACTCTCACAAAGAAAGCTGACTACTTCCATAAACATCATTAACGGATTAGTCTTTGTAATGGACATGGATTGTGTTCTCTGTGAAGTTGGATTGACGGTTTGTGTAGTTAAAAGTTCTACGAATTTCAAAGTCCAAAATGTTAAGAAAATAGATTTTTTGTGGAAAATTTTCTTCGACATTCTAAGAAAAACCAGGAGATTTATCAGTCTGGATGACAGGTTTAAGACGGATCTTTGAACTGGTACTTCAAGAATAAGAAGCTAACCTTGATCTGTGAAGTCTGGGCGTCAGCTGTGAGATTGTGCTTGACTTCAAGGAACAGTGGGACATGAAACTTAAGCCACTCCGTACGGTGGTGGCAATATTATCGGACGACTGCGACCGTCATTTAGTTGTACAGTATTATTATTATTATTATTATTATTATTATTATTATTATTATTATGTGTTCTCCTTCAAGTGCTGCATTGACTAATCTATTTTACAATTACGTGCTTTACCAAAGTAGTTACAAATTTCGTCAATTATTATTATTGAAAATTATGAGTTATTACCATCAGGAGAGTCTACTCATGTCGGTTTGATTATGTTGTAAAATGTTTACATAATTTCGTACTAGAGAAATGAACTGGAACTTCTTGCACATAATTTCAGAAATTGACGGGAAAACTTTGAAGAGAATCTGACCTAATTAAATTTCTTTTTTTTTTCCAATGTCACAAGAGTCCCTAGTGGGCCAGGGCCTTCTCATTAGCGAGGCTTCACAATCACACTCAGATCCATCACACTTGGTAGGACTCCTCTGGACGAGTGATCGGCCCGGCGAAGAGACTTCTACCTGACAGCAAACATTTACAAGAGAGAGACATCCATGACCCCGGCGGGATTCGAATCCACAACTTCAGCAAGCGGACGGCCGTAGACCCACGCCTTAAGCCCCACGGCCACTTGGATCGGCAAATTAAATTTCATACAAAGAAATAAGTCATTTGATCTGTCTTGATGACATCAAGACGCCTGGCATATGGTAAACTAAAAAAGTAGTAGTTTTATTGTTCTAATAAAAAGATATTAATTACTGATGCAGCTGTTTACTTTTACAGTTACCTCTCTGCTGAATAATAAATTATGTTCTATCTTGGGCGTGGTAAGGACTCGCAATGCAACATTTCATTCTGCTCTGATCTTGATAAACATGCGCTACACTAATACCTTAAATGCGTTATGTCATCTACTTCTATTTCATCCATCTTATAAACTTAAGCTTCTCAGAAAGTAAACAATCAATGGCAGTCATGTACATTTAAGCCTATAGTAATATGCTTAAGCTTAAACACTCGTATAACGTATGTGGATCTGTAAAAATTTTGTAATGTTTTCTACAAGGCGTTCTTTTGAAAGTGATCCTCGCGCAGACGGCAACTGGACAGGCACTGCACGACCCCTCACCCATAGTTTGTCGCAAGACTTTCAAACTGGTAGTTCCACTTATACAAGTACGCGACACTGCTTACCACATGATCCTAATCTTAGTAGTCAACATTGTGAGCGCAACAAATGTCACATTTCCCTCACTTGTAAGCTACTATACATGTGCCCTTTGAAATGCACATTATTATGAACGCCTTTTTAAAATTTTTAAGTAACAATTCAGCCTACAACTTGGGCCCGTTAATGACTGCTAGCCCAATCATTACATCAAGGGTTTTAGGAGGATTCCAGATTAAGTGTGCATATCTATAAAAGAACTCGTGTCAAGATTAGAAACATTGAAGCCAGAAGATTCAAATTACTTCGCATATTAAAGAGCTAAGACATTGAACTCCGCCAGTGTTCGGAATTCACCATTCGTCCTTCTGAATTACGTCAGCATATCTTCACATAGCTATGATCGTGCTGAATGCATTCTTTATTCACTGTGTGCCGTTCACCTGTACACTTGTATGATGGTGGCAGATGAACACCATTCTCCAGTTTATTTAACGACATTGCCAGCAACTCTGGATAGTTAGTGTCGAATGATTTAATGGCAGTGAATAAAGCAGCTATTCATTATTATTATTATTATTATTATTATTATTATTGCGTCTCAGTTTGATATTATCAAAAGCTGCGACTGTTAACACCAGGTTGTTCACTGCAGTACAGGTCCCTTAGGATTTGCGTAATTTGCGACAGCAGTACGGTATATAATCTATCGCTTCTTATTACAATACCCTCCCTTCTCTTCCTCAACTGTCTGTGATATTTTCTTAGTTTGACTATTCCATTCGTATTTTATCTGACATAAAAAGTTAATCAGATTCCTCAAATTTATGGTATTAGTACAGTTAATTAATTTCTTACGAACTATATCCTTATTTATAATTAACCACTTTAGATTTCCGAAGATTTTGTCCACAATTTTGTGTTACGTTGTAAGTACATTGCCGGTCATGTTAATAGTGGAAAAGTGGCTAATAACTTGCCGGTTTTGTGAATGTGTGTGTTATTGATTCAGCGAGGTCAACATTAATTTTCAATTCGACCAACACATGTATACCCCCGAATACAGCCATTAATAATGCGGGTTTCCATGTAGCAAGCGGACTGAACAGGAAATTTTCTGAAGCATCAGAGGCCTTCAGCAACATGCTACGTGACGTAACGTGTTCATGTACGTGTGTGATTGACACACCCATAAACAGCACGGGAACAAAGAATTAGATATTATCGTCACCCTTTGCAACGTAAATTTTATTCAGATTTCGTGGAAAAGACAAAGTAACAGAAGTTGTTGCTGCGGAAGAAAAACTGGCCCAAATCCGTGACGCACACTATCTGATCTGGGACTACAAGCACCCCTCTTTTACAAAAGAAAGATCTAATTAGCATGACTGTTCATGGTGATACAAAAGGGAACAGAACGTCTCTATAGATCGACCAGTATGGTGGATACGGTTTATCTTTGGTACACTTAAAAGAGTTATCATGAGATATGCGTATTTATACAACATCAACAAATTTTGCATAAGAACCCCTTATTCTTCTTCATTAGTTTCGATTGACAAAATCTCCAAATAGTCAAACCATGATAATTCTAAAGGGATTTCATTAATTGTTGGCTAAATTTTTGTCGTTTCACATAAACTACACACTTCACGATCATCAGCACACCGTATGAATAAGTAACTATTCACCAACTTTGACCATTAACTCCAGACCACATCACAAACAAGCGAACCGTATCATTTGTAGCGTTAAATAGCCTTCTTCGCCATTATAAAACGCACTATACTGTGCACTTCTTTTCGCCTAACGGACACACCATATAGATGACCATAATCATCGTTAACATCACCAATAACGCCAATTTAGGCCTTAAGGCCTGTTCCAGTCAAACAGCAATCCTCCTCAGTCATCCATCCGTCCTCCTCTTAACCGCTCAACCTTCCCAGCTTCCCACATGCTCGGCATGATGTCATTCGCTTAAAGTGTTGTGCAGATTCCCTTTCTGACCTGCGATTTTCTCCGCTGTATTGAATATACGTAGCTTTTGTCCAATTGTCTGATTTTTAATTTAGTACCGTAGGGTGTGGAAAGCTACTCTTCTTAGGAATTTAATTTCGACCGTTTCTGAACATCTTCTGTTTGACTGTAACATATCAATTCTTGACAATGGCTTAACTTCGCTCAAATTACAAATACTTAGTAGGAATTTTTCAATCGTCAACAATCTTAAAAAACACAAGTTAAAAAACCACAACGTTTCGGAAGAAACTTCTTCCGTCCTCAGGTGAACACCTGAGCACACCCGAGGACAGAAGTTTCTTCCGAAACGTAGTGGTTTTCTAACTGTGCGTTTCTTAACTGTGTTCTTTTGTTTGGTATACAATGAAAACTATACACCACAAAAGATACTAAGTGACTTAATTTGTTTAGATTTTAAACTTCGCCACCATCCAGTGCACCTCGCTACAAGAACTTCTGTGCTTAAAGCAAAGACAACATCGTCGTCGGGTGCAATACGTAACATTTTCGTTTTATATTTCGCCATCATTAACTGAACTGAGAGAGCGAGGGCTACTTTGCTTATCTGAACTTTAACAATCCATAATGGAATCACTGAGAGATCGGAATATGAAGCAAGTAAAGGACATATCAATTAAACTGGAAATAACATTTAGACTTAAACAGATTTTAACATAACAAAGCAATCCCATTACAGGCCTGGACAGGCCCTTATTGTTCCAGGAGTTCGACGCTCCCAGAGTTTCTAGACAGTCGGCACCTGAAGGTGGTAGGGTTGTCAGCCCGAGGTACATTCCGCCTTTACTTCCCAGGATATATCCCTAGTACTTATTTCTGTTAGAGGTTAAGTAGGTCCCAGGGCCATATTGCGGCCGGAAATCCCGATGACCCCATTGTGAATCGAACACGCGACGTTCTGGCTTGTAAAGCAGTGCCCCCAAACAATTACGCCACCGTGTATCTTGAATTTAACGTAGTAGATCACCCAAATTATCAGAGTTGCCCAGCACCAAAGAACAAAAGCGCGGGGCAAGACGAAAAAGCAAATGGAAAAACCAACAGTATAAGCCCTGAATTTCGGGACAGACTTTTAATACCCAGTCCTTACACACGTAGTCCTTGTTTTACACCCTGGTTTGTTCCTAGGAAAGTGGGCATAAATCAAAGAGACATAAATCCAAAATGGTATTACCTTAAGAAATTACTGAATAGGTAACGGTTAGGGAATATCTTACCAGTGACAGCCTGTTCACGTGAGGTATATGTACATGCACGTATTATATTATTATTGTGTTACTGATATTCATATGGAAATAAACAATTAATATTAATTTTTAACCTATGAAAACTGAAAATAAATTGTAAACCACTTGCTTACACTTGTCACGGATTTTACGTGTTCCATATCATTGCTGCCACGGATAAATAAATTCACTCTCATAGCCTCTAGAACACAAGTCAGTTTATTACCATCGTTAAGATTCGTGCTGCTGTTATGGTAGGGTTTCGGTCGTGCCAATTTAATATAGGTAGGTATCGTGATGCATAGGCTAGGGTTATGTTATTCATCGTCTTGTCAGTTTTTTGTTCCAGGCTAGTTCGTAGGTGCTAGGCTTGTCAGGTATGGTAGATCCTCCATATCGTCGCTCGCACGGGTAGTAGAATTCACTCTCACAGACTTTACTACACAGTTACTTTATTACCCACAGATCGCACATATTACTACCGGTAAGATTGTTGCTGCTATTATCCACCGTCTTGTCATTTTTTGTTCGTCGATTGGCTGTGTCATCCTGGCGTTTGTAGGCAGAACAAAAGAAAATGCTTAAATAAAGGCAAATAAACCCTGTGGTCTGAAAAAACGATGAGTTCACAGCGACTGACGTCTTCTGTGGTCAGTTCGCAGCTTCCCAGGTTTGTCTGCGCCGTAAATTTTTACTTTCCCAACAGTGTCCAAGTACGCAACCAGCCAAAGGGCGTTAAACCGAAAATGACATAGCGCAAAATTAAGAATTGATATAAATTGGCCAGCGGCGTTAAAGGAAAAAGGAATGGAATAAACGGGCGTAAAACAAGGGGTGCGTATACCAAAATAAACAGACGAAGAAGACGTCACCGTCATAAGACTTCATTTCATGGTGGCTTTTTAAAGCACACAAGACATCATAAGCCACGAGAGAACACCCAAAAGCAGTGTTTAAATAAAAGAGAAAAGCCCAGGAAAAGCGCTAATTTGGAATTTGAGTGAAAATGCTGAAGCTACGGACATTTCAAGATATCAGGGATGCTGTGTAACTAGCTAGCTGGTTAACAAACAAACTAACTAACCAACCAACCAACAAACTAATTGAATTCATGGAACAATGTCCTTCCTGAATAACTTCAGACAATCAAGATATCTACCCAAATTTATGGCACAGGAATGTTTTTTACTGTGCTCGCCAGATCCAGGTACTTCTCCCTATCCTGAGCCAGATTAATCAAGCCCATGCCCTCCAATTCTAATTATTTTAAGACACCTTTGATATTTCCTTACCGTGACATCTAGGCCTTACAAGTGGTTTACTTTATTCACCTTTTCCTACCAGAACCGTGAGCCCCACATGCTCCGCCCATCTCATTCTTCTTGATATGATAACTGGAATTATATTTGGTGAGGAATACCAACCATAAATTTCCTCATCTTTTCATTTTTCTCCAGCCTTCCTCCTTCTTAGGACCAGATATCTTGCTCAGCGCCCTGTTCTAGAACACCCTCAGTCTGTGTTATTCCATTAATATGAGAGACCAAAATTCACATATAAAACAACAAGCACAATGATAGTTCTGTGTACTGTAATATTTATATTTCTAGATAGTAGAAGAAAAGACAAACGATTCTGGACCGAGCCGTAGAAGGCATTCGCCCCACATTTTCTGTTCTTAATTTCTTCATACTGCCAACATTTACTTGTTACTATCATTCCGAAATATTTGAACTTTGCTACACTTTCAAAGCATAACACAGAATAGAAATAATGTGCTCTGGTACCACGCATTTTAGAAGAAATCTTCCCGTGGATTTCATACGCACCATTCTAAAATCAAGGTACAGGTTTCATTGGCTTTAAAGCTGTTCTGTATTCTCAAATATGAAATCAAATCCTGCCTGATTAATGATACAAATAAGATATAAAAGAATTAACCCCTTGTCCTAAGAAAGAGATGTATGCACTGAAATTCTTTCGTTAGAAGGAAAACAATTTATCAGTAATTTGAGAGCAGGTAGAGGGAGCTAAAATTTGTAAAGCACTGTATGTATGTATGTATGTATGTATGTATGTATGTATGTATGTATGTATGTATGTATGTATGTATGTATGTATGTATGTATGTATGTACATGTATGTATTACATGTATGTATGTATGTATGTATGTATGTATGTATGTATGTATGTATGTATGTATGTATGTACGTACGTATGTATGTATGTATGTATGTATGTATGTATGTATGTATGCATGTATGTATGTACGTACGTATGTATGTATGTATGTATGTATGTATGTATGTATGTATGTACGTACGTACGTACGTATGTATGTATGTATGTATGTATGCATGCATGTATGTATGTACGTACGTATGTATGTATGCATGTATGTATGTATGCATGCATGTTTGTACGTACGCATGTATGTATGCATGTATGTATGTATGCATGCATGTTTGTACGTACGCATGTATGTATGTATGTATGTATGTATGTATGTATGTATGTATGTATGTATGTATGTATGTATGCATGTATGTATGTACGTACGCATGTATGTATGTATGTATGTATGTATGTGTGTGCGTGTATGCATGCATGCATTTACTTATGTAGGTATTACACATGTATGCGTGTGTTTTCGTATGTACGATCTTGATGTATGCATGTATGCCCATGCCTATAAGTTTATTTATTTACTGTGCTTGGAAATCAAGACTGAAGCTAAGAAACACGGACGACTGACGTGTTCGAGACGCCAGCACAGCTACTTCGTACTTCGGAGGTTCTGGAGGTTCTGGAGGTTCTGGAGGTTCTGGAGGTTCTGGGTTGAAATATTGGCTCACATACTGATTATCGCGATCTTTTTTTTTTTTGTAATTGTAGTCAGCCCCTAGAGGAAAGTTCTGGTATAGTGCCTGAAATTAACCCAAGACCACTTCTCTGTACTTCCTTCACAATTTATTATTCAATAAATTAGGTCACCAAAAATTAACAGAGATTGTCCCTCACGCCTCTGCCCAGCAACCACAACTTCGCTTGCTCTGCACTGCTTTCCCTAGTCTACACGTATAGTCTTCTACCTTCTCTCTCTCTTTCTCTCTCGTTTCATTATTGGCGCAGCCGGAGAAGAACATGCAACGTGAGAAATCTGTTGGGTGCTTCCCCACCACTCATGGTCATTCTTTCCCCGACCCAAGGACAGACATTCACTCCTTCATTAACGTATGGGTTTAATTTTAAGCGAAGTTCGAACATTTGCCGTTTGAGCGTTTCAGCTGCATTAAAGATAGATGCTAATATGGCTAAGGATATACACTCTTATCAGATGGTTTAACACAGAAGTTCTTTAAGTGGAAGTCGGTCGGTCAGTAACGCTAGACTACTGCCTGGTGCATGGAACTCCTTTGTCAGGGCAGTTAGATAAAAAATTAAACACATTTCACTTAAAATGGTAATAATCTGTACAAAAACGAAATAAATATCTGTGCAAACACAATTAAATTCAACATGACATAATGTATGTTTTTACCCCACTATATTTTAAAGACCAATTTTAAAGATAACATGACAGAGGTTGGAACACGCAGTTCTATATAAAAAATAGAATTTAGTTGTATTTGGACAGATATTTATTTAACTTTTGTGCTATTAACAACAAAACGGGATGACATTAATTAAATCTGGTAATGAATTGGATGTACTGCACTTCAGTTCCAAAGTCCGTTTTTAGTGGGTTTATCTTCTCCGTTTTAGCAATATGTGATGGAATCACATATGACGATGCATTTGCTGCGTAGTATCCAAGAGTAACCTAATTCAGCTTTTCATCCTGAGACAGGCCATCCTGCTTTCTTTCGTTGTGTCCATCAGTCGCACCATTAGAAATGCAGAAGGGTATCTTAACATAACATACAACCACTTCCCTCCGCACTATTCATAATATTCATATCAGTGGTCCTGCCATTCGATGCAGTTTGTGAAGCTAGTAAAAATTATAAAACCAGAAAGGAATTAAAATTCGCAGCACGTCGGAACTCACGATAGAAATGACTGATAGAATAAACACAATAACATTTGTTTTAATAAAATATACATATTAACAACCCTATGAGATAAAAGCGAAGGTGTCCCTGCGCTAAAACTAAGAAATACGGCATGAAGGGAAGTGGAGGGAGTGCAAAAATGGCCCCAGATATTCTTAATCTCGACACTAGATGAAGATGGGTGGCCATCCTCACACCCGGAAAACCTGCCCCCGTAGAAAGAGCTCCCGGTACCATTACATGAGAACGTAGGTGGACTTCAAGGCTCCGGGAATCCAACATTGGTTATCAATCCAGTAGGCGATCACTAAACTGAATGAGATGCTTTTCCTTAAACACGAAAATTCCAGGCTGTGATTAACCACCAGGATTATTTTCCTTTCTGTTCGAGATGTATGAAACAAAGCTACTCGGTCACAGCGCGCTAACAACAAACAAATACAGAAAAATGTAATGACGTAGCAAATTGTATGAACTTGTTTGTAAAGGTTACGAAAATAGAGTCGCCTTGCTTTGGGCCTCTATGAATAGCATGAACTAGTTGTTCTCACACTTTCACTCGGTAACCTGCAAGACTTGACCTACGTTTTACTGACAGACCCACCTTCGTGTTTGCTCAATGCACATCCAAAAAGGTACTGAGAGTTTTCGGGCTTTCGCCGACTTTTAGCTGAGATCTTTCTTATGGCTTTTTGCGCTGCGTAGGTTGGTTTCTCACCGACATTTTCGGGCAGCTTTCTTGTACCGAATTTCCCCCACGTCGGAGAATAAAAATATGGAGCTTATGGATAGAATGACTTACACTTACACTCGTTCCTCAGCCCCAATTTCAATGAAATTCATAATCACTCAGTAAATTTTTGTGAATGTCCTGTACCGAATTATATCCAACTTGGACGAAACATGAAGAAAGTAAGGGCAAATACTCGTATTACTTTGCGTAATTAGGTAGAGCATGGCATTCACCGCACCAATTTTCACGCAACTCACAATAATGCAATAAAATTGTCTGTTACGATTCTTGTACCGAATTTTATTCGAATCTGAACAAAAGTGAAGAAAACAGCGAAATCTTCATTTACGCCTATAAGCAAATTAAGGTTTTTACTGCGCTGATCTGCAAAAGACACGTAGTCGTTTGATTCGGGGCATCTCCTATAGAATTTTATTCGAACTAGAAAAAATACGTAAAACATGGGCAAAATATTACTCATCACCTTGTGCAAATTATGGCTGGGAGTGAGTCAGTTTTCACTAAACTCAAAAATGCTAAGCAGCTTTCTATAAAGAACTCCTACACGGAATTGTGTGGATATCCAACAAACGGTTTAGTCATAGACAGACAGATAGACAGACAGACAGACACACAGACAGAGAGACAGACAGACAGACGAACGGATGTGGTCTCTGCATTACACGTTCTTACTTCTACTTCGTAAAAAACACCTATAAACTAAGGAATTTTCACCGTGAAATAGCAAATAAAGAGACCAGATGGCACAGTTGCATTGAAATATTCCTGAAAACGTGTTCTTTGCTCACCCAAAGTCAATTAAATGCTCAACCAACTTACATACGCATATTTTCTTCCTAATTAGGGTGAATACGATTGGAGAAACATGTAGTATACGTAGCGGAGGTAAAGACTATGTATAAAATTGTGTTGAAAAGCCTCTATGAATGAAGTCACGTAGGAGGTCTACATGTATTCCTACGAGTACATTGGCAACGAATTTAGCAAACAGATTATGGGGCTGTGAACTTTATGTAACTGATTGACATACGGGTCCAAAAACAGGCTTTTGTAAGGAGTCCATGAAGCGTCCTCTTCCTTAGAGGCAAGGAATTTCTTTGCCAGCTGAGAGACACACAGCTGTCACGGTAGGTTTATTATGGGGGGGAGGATGCTTTTCGTTTTTATTCTACTACTTAATGTTCGTAACATTCTACTCGATTTCGGCACCATCCTAGACCTTACCTTCAGATGAAATTAAAAGTTTACATTCGATAATTCTAAATGACAAGATATTCACTTAAGGCAGTAGCTTTTCTCCTTGTGCGGTTTAAGTCGTGATCATTTTTCTTTCTGTCTGGCCTTTCACCATAAATTAAACAACAGTTTATTAGTTCGTGATCATACTCAAGTAGTGTTAGGGACTAATTTTATTGTAAAACTGCGTGGATAATAAACTTGGTAAATCTCGGTTACACAGGTGAAAAGTGTCCTCCGAAAATTTGATATATATTACTGCTATTCGCAAGATGTCTGTATTCCTGTGAATTGCAATATTTTCTATTAACTGTTAGTATTAATACTAGCAGTAAGCCCCATTAAACTGATAATAATATTATTCCATCACGTCAGTTCAATTAACAGAAAAATTTCTCCCAATTTGTCCCGGCAAAACATATAACTTCTGGCAATATGTCACATTAAATTAACGCTGCAATAATGAGAAATACAGAATTTGTAAAATTCAGTACTTAAACGGTTCCAGAGATGTTATTTGCCTTGGCCGCCAACGTAATATTTAATTTTGTGACTGTTTCCACTGAAAGACGGCCGTGGGCTGCCACGCAGACGACACTTCGGGGCAGACAACATTAAGGTCTCATAAACACGAGTAGCACTGTACAGTTTCCTAACCCACATATCGATTACCGTCTCGTCAGAAATTACCGGATTTCCCACGACCCTGTCTTAGGGGCAACCATCGTGGGTAGCTAAGTTCCCTTTTTTTATACAAGCGGGGCGGCTTAGGAGGTTCTAAAAGGATCATCTTCATCAGTTAACCAGGTAAATGTACCTAATTCAGATCTAAAACGTGAAATATTTTCCGCTACTGGGAGTACTTGCCGAAACAGAACAACTGTATTTGACTGCGATTAGATTGTAGAAACGATTTTTATTTGAACTGCATTAACATAAAGAAGCATACTACAAGCAAACTAAAAGGCAAAGCAATCGCGTTACCGGCCTGGACAGGCCCTGAGGGTTCCAGGAGGTTGAGGCTCCCAGATTTCTAGACAATCGGCACCTGAAGGTAGTAAGGTTGTCAGCCCTAAGCACCGGCCGCCTTTACCTCCCAGGAAATATTCCTGGTACTCATTTCTGTTAGAGGCTGAGTCGACCCCAGGGCCATAGTGCGACCGGAAGGATTATGTCAATGAAAAATTCCAATGACACCATCGGGAATCGAACCAGTGCAGCGCAGTGCCTCAACCAACCGCGCCACCGCGGCCCACATATTACAAGCAACTAAATGGAAATTATGCCTACGGCATTCCAATAGAATACTAGCTGTGATAATGAATAAACGCACAGTGGCATGATTGAATATTGGCATTAGAACTGAAAAATTGAGTAAAATGAGCTTGTAATATTGCGTAATATGTGAATTTATATTTAAAATATTTATAAATACCCAATAAAACACACTGCATCAGGTAAAACATTTTGCTCCCCGCTACTGTGTGAACTCCATGAAGATTGCTCTTCAATAGAAGAAACACGTTCAATATGTATAACATAGACCAATAGGTATATTATACCTGACGTAGTGCGTTGTGTTGTCTAGGTATAAACATTTGAGTAAAATGAGGCAGCATAAGACGTTGTGACAGGAAGCCCATGCGAACCTGAATAACAGAAAAGCAGGCAACTTTCATATGAATAATTCAATTTGCAGAATTCATACGGATGTAACCGAAACCATTAAAAATGTAAAAGTGCTGAAATTAGAGGGACGCACAAAAGAGTTACCACATGATATTCTGCGAATACTCTAATACCAGTAGTTCAAGAACGTCTAGTGTTCAAAGAGGTCATCAGTAGAAGATCGTTCTGGGGAAGGACGAAACTGGCTTACCTTCTTCCAACAACGCACATAAAAAGTAACTGTCGTGTACTCATTCGATACACACTGCCCCAAGAAGATTTATTTCTGTCGAAAACCTGGCGTAAACATTAAAACTTCATATTCCCCGCATTTAAATGGCTTACATTTATTTACAAAGAAAACCAGTACCCGTTAAAATGATTAAAATTAACTGACTCACTCAAATGTCTCGCAACGTAAAATTTATAGTTTGCTGGCACAGAGCACCGTGTGGATTTTTAAGTATTTACCGACATTTCAGAAAATCTGGCTACCACCATCTTCAATGTTTTCCAAGAAGCTTAACTTTCATTCTTCCATGTAACCTACTACTTTTGACTACCCTGAAGATTGAGGCAGTAAATTGAATAGGGGAAGGGGGGGGGCAAAACCGGGTAGAGTTGCACAACCGGGTACCCCCTCTACAGCCTGTGTGTGGTGTCAAAATCACGTATATGGTGCTAGAACCACATCAGGCTGGCGAAACCAGAATAAGGAAGGTTTTGCTTGAGTGTGATGACATTTTTTCCGTCGCAGACAATAAAAGTGTGCTTTTATAGTTCTGTGATATAATTTACGCTATATTATATTGTTTCAATAGGTAATACAAGTTACACATATCAAACATTTATGTTAATATTTACACCGGGCATTACTTTAGCTTTAGTTCAGTGTGCCAGTGTTACGGATTGCAGACAAAGAAAACTTCATAATCGGGGAGTATACCGTAATGGCGTGTCTGGGGCAGAAATGTGCAGGGCATTACCGGGTCATACCCGGATCTGCCCCACTGTATACGCTTGACTTATTTACTGGGTTCGCTTTTTGTTTTTTGAAATATTATAGGTTATAGGAATGGTGCGAAAATACAAAAAGAAAACGAATCGCCAAACATGGGCAGAAGAGAATATGAAGAGAGTCTTAGAAGAGATATTTAGCAAGAGGATGGGCTATAAGAAAGCAGACCAGTCCTTTCACGTGCAGCAGTGTAATTTGGAAGAAAAAGCTAAACAAATAAGCCAAGGGACGTCTATAGTTTTTGCTTCACACAGTTGTAGATCGGCAAGATTTTCAGCCTGATGTATGCTCAGGCAACTACCTTGAAAAAAATAGTTTCTGCACGTAACAGGACGACTTCATCCCGCAAACCCAAACGTGTTTGGGGAAGCAGACTTTACCGCATCTGAAATTACAGAACGGGTTATCTCGCCAGTTCCTCCGACAGGCACTTCACTTGACCGTGATCTGCGGCCCATTCTGAGGTTTTTCAGTTGCAGATGGTTTGACCAAGACAGGACTGAACAAACATAAGGAGCGCCCGTTAGAAGTGCAGTCACTAAACACATCTTGTTTAGATGGCAGGCCCACTTCATTGGAAGGACTAACACATAAATCAGTCGGCCATCAAAGTAAAGAAAAAGATATTTTTTAAATATCTCGGAACTCTCTTTTTGAGGTATCCCCCAAGGAAAGATTGCTGATTCCACACGCCACACTACGCCTACCATCAAGACGCCGTCGCCAGACAGCTGTAGCTATTAACAGATTCACTATACAGAAGACATTTGGAAAGCACATCAGCTATCAAGCGCAAATTTGACCGAAGCTGTCCTTCTGGGACAACCACAAAGAAGAGACCAAATATTAAAGAAAAATGATCTGGTAAGGAGACTGTCACTGGAGACACCTCAGATGAATATGAAAATGATGGAAGTGACAGCTGCTGTACTCATTGCAAAGAAAAATATTCTGAAAAGAAGCAGAAGGATGGATGGATCAGATGCAGGAGTTGTGAGAAATGGGCACACGAAAACTGCCCTGGCTGGTCTGAGAAGGCTTTGGATTATTTCGTGTGTAGCGTTTGTTGAGAGTCTCATAAAACTGATATTGAAACACAACTGTGTGTACCCGATTGTACCCGATGATGCATCCGGCTTTGCCTCTACCCTGGGACAAAAGCGTATTTTGCACGCTTCCAGATTTTGAATTATATAATTCCAATGTTTACCCGGGTTGTCACTTGTAACCTACAGATGTCTTTATAATACCCTCCTGAATTACTCTAACTTAATTTGAAATAAATGCAAAAGGACACGTGGCAACAATGCTGACTTTTCCTTAGCTTCCTGGTTTTGTCCCCCCCCCCCTTCCCCTACAAATCTCCATGGCATCATATGCCAGAAGACTACAAGGACGTCATTTTCCTCCACTTATAAATAATAATTAAAATGCTACTATGATTCTACATCATGATATTAAGAGTTGTTATTTACTAACTACGTAACAAAATATTTCTTGACTCCAGACTTTGTGTCCGTTACTTATTTTATTTATGCATGTTACATATAGGATATAGCCTACTGTACCTTAACCACGGCTAAAACAGATGAAAACTGTAAATGCAAAAAGCTCTTTGCTCTTTTACAGTCCTCATTTTCTTGGACTACTTGGCCCTGAAGACGAAAGCACTAAGTTCTTCCGAAAGTTCTGGCACGATTTAACTGTCGACATGGTGTTAACACCTCAGTTTAATCTTCAAAAAAAACGGTGTTTTCCTCTTTCATTCCTTCTAGCATGCAGTTTTGGATCTGTTAACGCAGTTTATGTGCAGTTGTTTCATAGGCCGTTTGTCCTTGCCAGCTCCAGATGGTTTTGCAGGACTGCGGAAGAGAATAATAAAGTGTGCTATCAATTCCAAGCGAATCTTACTGTCGTGAGTTCATATGGTTCCTTTCCTGTCACGACTAAATAAAACTGTAGCACGCATCCATTGATTAATGATGCTTTCTACAACGCTAAGCTTCACTTCTTCGATAGAGGATCGCATTCACGAGGGAAACTAGTCTGCGAGGTAAATTTTAGTGCCAACCTCCATAAATACAGGCAACACCGATCGTGACAGCACTGTTTTCAATCCAATGGCACTTTGTTAAAACACTCCGTTATACTAAAGCAGATCGTTCAGGAAAAGAAATCCGCTCCTTCATCTGCTTCTACATTTTAAGACAGTTTTATTCACTGTTTATTTAATGACGCTGTCCGCAGCTCAAAGTACATACTGCCAGATCTTAAGAAGATTAGTGATCAGTTGTTTGAAAAAGATGTAGGAAGGTGTAGTAGTGGCTCAGTTTGTGTTACTATTCCAGTGTTTGCCTGGAGGAACTGAAAAAAAAAAACACAAAGTCGCAGCATAGCAGGTCTACGAGGTGACATTTGGAAACGACCCCCCCCCCCCCTCCAAATAAAAAAGAGGATGACAACGCACCCGACAGGTATATCCGTCTTCGTCTTTAATACAGCGCGTTCCGGCGTATTTAAAATGGCTGTGATAGCAATAAGATCTCGCTAAATTCCTATTTATATCCGCTCCTGTGCTGTCTCTCTTTGTTCAATTGTTTCTGCCGTACGTTTCATTATTTATTTAGGTCTACATTTTTCACACGTTACAGTCTTTCACAATGACAGTTTCTTCATCCTTCTGGCCCTTTACGGGTTACAGCCTCTGTCCTTTTCCAATTCATAATGCACTCCTTCAACTTTTTAGACACCTGTTACGATTCCTTGGGTAACGGATAGGCCAATTGCAAAGCCTCAAACTACACGGGGTAACACAGAGACACAGCCGTGCTTCGAGTGAGATTCCCATCCACTCGGAAGGCTCTGGCCCTCAGAAGAGTCTGTTCCTACTGTAATATTTTGTCTGCTAGTCTTGTCATTTTCTGTCTTATCTGAAATGCTGTTCACATCTCAAAAATCTTCTAATAACGCATTTATATTGACCTAAATGAGGGACGTAACAAAGTAGGAAGAAAAATACTAGTCTAGAGTAAGCCTACAAATAAACAAACAAACACACAAACGAACACGCACAAAGCCATAGAGTAGTACATGATTTGACGTGCCCCGACAAATTTCACTGTATGCTGCCACCAGAAAATTACTGAGAAGCACTGGTGTTAGTTCCTAGTCCATTCCTAGTGAACTGGTAGATGGATGTCTAACTTTATCGCTATAGGATTTCATATATCCTGTAAGTACCAACAAATGTATAAATGTAAAACTAAAATAAAAATATATTTTGCGCCGCCGCCACCACGTTATTTATTTTCGTTTTATGAGAGAAAGTGATCTGAAAAGATGAATATCCTTCGAAAGTTTGACAACACACACAAACGGAAGACACTATATAGAGTTGTGTTCAAATTGTTATTACATGGCCTACATATAATGATGATAGACAGTTGTAACATTTAAGTTAAAACAAACAGAGTCAAGCTGTATTCTTTCGAGGTGTTGTTGCTTTTCTTGTAAATATCGCAATATATAGTAGCTAAAACTTTAAAGAAATAGAGTACACAAATAAGAAATTAATGTTTGTTGCTACAAAGGAATGAATCTGGCAATGACAATTCGCATTGCATTCGTAAACTCTGCCGCTACAGTTTTATATTTCCTTAGAAGCAGTGACTATGATAGAAGAGCACTGAGCAGACTTCATGAAGTCTTTGGTATTGTCTGTTGGGTCTGCTGAAGAGTACAGACAACACTAATAACAGAAAAGCTGCTTTGTCTCTGACGTTGCCTTGTTCAAAGGACTGTCACAAATATCTCCAACCTGTAATTGAACCTCCCGCTGGATGGACACATTCAGATAATTGGAGCCCTAAAACCGAAAGCGAGCGTCTAGGTGAAAGGGCCTAGTCTGAGAAAAACTCCTTGCTTTCAAATGGTCAGTAGAGCTTTTTGAATTTCATTCAGAATGACGAAAATGTTCTAGAGCAAAGACAAATCACTTGAACATAAAAACAAAGAAATTTAGTTGTTGGTGGTTCAAGCTTCAATAACACAGTGAACAAGTGGGAAAATCCTGTGAAACCGTGCGAGTTTGTTGGGTAACTTCTTCTTCCTATCCTTGGTGCTATGTGCAGCGAAAACACTTCTTATTTATGAATCATATAACGTCGCTTTATCAACAGAAGGACGTGTTGCACGTCTTTTGCAGAGAAAAAAAACTTCATTATGTGTGTGGCAGTGTGTTAATGGACGTTACCCGTCGCATGCTTCCTACTGGTAGCCTAACATACAGACCCCAAAAGAAATGGCAAAGTTCCCTGGGCTAAACAATGTACACTTCCACTTTTCTGCCTCTCTGCCTTCCTTTCACACTGTTTCTTTTCACACAAAAAGGGGAATAAGAAATAAAACAAATACAGTAATATACAAAACCAAAACTTCTGACAGCATTTTCGCTGATGAAGTTCTACTTGCGACAGAAGAATTAAGAATCCTAACATACGTACAGCCAAAGCACATGACCCTATGTAAAATAACCTCTTTAATCTCTCTTATAGCCCATCTTACGAGCAGCGTTTATGCGTCTTGTTAAAAGGCGTCAATTCAATCAACAGGATCGACAACACTACACTAAAATTCTTCGACAATGGTGTCACATGCGAGATATCACTAATGTGTTTAGGACTATTTCTATTGCCACAGATCACTCTGATACTACGTTTCAAAAAAACCTCTTTTCGTCATCAGGTGGACTAAAAACCCGAGACAAAGCAACAGGCTAAAAGAAACTGAATCTGTTACTGTGTCTCAAGTTTTTAGCAGGGCTGTGGAGTCGGTACACAAAAGCGACTCCAACTCCCACTCCGACTCCGACTCCTAAATTTTTAAAACTCCGACCCCGACTCCTTCATAAAAGCTCAATATGCATTAATAACGGTAAACCTATAAGACATTTCATCGCCACCACGTGAATCATCAGGCTACTTTTTTTACTTATAAGCTAAATTTAAGTATAAGTCTAATGGTTACTGTAGCTATCACGGCTCTGGAGTTGGAGTATCTAGTTAAGATTTTAGAGTGAAGTCGGAGTCGGAGTCGGTATATTTTTTCCCGACTCCGACTCGACCTAAAAATTCCTTCCGACTCCGAGTCCACCTAAAAATTCCTTCCGACTCCGACTCCACAGCCCTGGTTTTTAGTACAACTGATGACAAAAAAAATTGTTTTTGAAAAGTAGTGTCTGAGCGATCTGCGGCAATGGAAATAGTCCTGAAACACATTAGTGATATCTCGCAGGGTTGACAACGCAGATAAGACAGTCGTCTATGCCGCTACTCGCCGAGAATCGCTAAACAGACTCGTTCTGCGCAAACTCCGGTTTCAGATTTATGCAATAAACTGCTCACGTTGTTATACCTACGTTGTTCTGCAATCAACGGATATCTCAACATGGATGCTGCTGAGATTAAAAATGGACGACAGAACCGAGATGCTTTAACCCTTTAAAGACGAAGCATATCTGTTTTATATAAGGACTCAGTGCGTACCGCGCTGTAAACACTCTCCACTTCGGTTATAAAAACTAATGTCGTAATGTTTTATAAGGCAAAAGTTGCTGTTTGTTCTGAGATCCACACAAAAGAGATAAATGAAATGTCAGCACCATGTAGAATTTTTGAATATTAAACCTGGTCGTACGTAAAGTTACCGCTAGGATTTAAAAGGTTAATATCATGCGTTATACCTAAATAGCACAGTCTGATGCAGTTGCGATTCAAGAGCAGTTACTCTGCACATGTGCCGGTAGCTTAGCGTTGTGGAAGGTGTACTGGGATAAAATTGGTCTGTTCTGTCACATGACATTCGAAAATCAGCAAGAAATTAGGTCAGGATTCCACACTTGGTTCCAACCGTTCTGCATGAACCTGCCTGAACTTGGTAGTTGATATAGAGTCATTAAACAGCCTATAAATAAAGAAGTGATAAAGAAAAAATAAATATTTTTGAATATACAACTGCTCAGAACAGTAATAATCATCACATCGACACAACAAGAAGCTGCATTACGTGTTAAAAATTGCCATTCTCGCTACTGTACTACTGCTATATTACTGCTACCGACTGACTCCTTCCTGAGAAGTTAACAGGTCCTCAGCTAGTCAAGAAATTTCCCGCAACTTATGGAACCCGGAAGTTAATTACCGCATTTACAAGAGCCCTCCACCTGTACCTATCCTGAGTCAGCTCAATCCAGTCCATGCCACCCCATCCCACTCCTTGAAGATCCATTTTAACATTATTCTCTTATCTACGCTTGGGTCTCCCAAGCGGTCTCCTTCACTCAGGTCTCCCTACTAAAATCCTGTATGCACCTCTCCTTTCCCCCATACGTGCTACATGTTCCGCCCACCTCATTATTCTCGATTTTATCTCTCGAATATTATTTGGTGATGAGTACAGATCATTAAGTTCCTCGTTATGTAGTCTTCTCCACTTCCCTGTCACCTCTTCTCTTTTAGGCCCAAATATCCTCTTCAGCATCTTATTCTCAAACACCCTCAGCCTTACCACTACTACTACTGCTACTACTACTACTACTACTACTAATAATAATAATAATAATAATTTGTTGAGTATTACGTACATATTTCGAAATGAAGTGACTGCTAACACCAGGTTTGCTACGGTACAATTCCCGTAATTCTTTTCTGAGAAGCCATGCCATTGCCATTGTTACATGTTATACATCAATATTCTTCAACTTATCTATACGTATTTAAATAATTCTTCTTCCTCAACCTCAAAACTTCGTTCCGTTTCCTTCGTATGGTTTTCCCTTTTAGGCCTATATTTCACCTTTATAAAAATTTGCCTAAACTCCTCAAATCTGTGACCTCGGTACAATTAATTACTTACTTCTACTCTACTTCCTCGTTTGTAATTAACCAAATACTCTTCTAAAGGTTTTTCCCTCCACCTTCGCTGTTACATATATTTCAAATTATGCTCACCTGCTTCTGCTTTCTTCTATGTCCCTTCTTATACCCCTCAATTTCAAAGTTCCTATTCGAAAGCGTGTTAGCTCATCCCCCTCCACAAATTCATATCATAGCAGGATATGTCGCTCATGAAAAGGCAATTTGTCATTACCCACAAAATTCTTCAGGCTGAGATTCCCGCATTACTAGACAGCTGGGTTACAAACACACCTTCTGTCAAAAGTTGCTTTTCCTTATACTTCCGTAGAAACATAACACGCTTAAGTGTCGGTATACTGGGGATCGGTCAAGTTTTTTCTGTCTCCTGCAAAACTGTGTGTCGGCGGGTTACGACAAATTGCTCTTTCATGACCGATATAGTCTTCCTTCCTCCACACCCACCCCTCATTCGTTTTCCAGTAAGGAATTCAGAACCTCTTTTCCCTTATGCTCACCGTACTCATCTGTCTTTGACTATTTGTGTTGACATTTGTTGTTACAAAACACAACGGCATGCAACACACAGAAATATGTTTCGCTCGCTTTGCCACAGGAATTAGAAAGTCGAGGGCAGATTTACGGTATACTACGGGGCAGCCACATTTGTTCTGGTATTGCATCCTTTTACATTAAGAGTAATATTCACCAGCTGAAAGTTTCTCATGACAAACGCTTATACGTTTAACAATAAAGACAATGTCCCTATGCTTTAATCATTACGACACAAAGATGAAAACAGCACGAAGATAAAACTCCACATACTCTTAGCCCTAAAACTAGGTGGGTGAGTGTTTAGAGCTTCATATCGCTACTGTCCTTACTTCCGAAGAAAGGCCTACGATATCCACCGGAGAGAAGGCTTTGTGACTTGCAGAAAGCGTGTATGCACTGGGACTTAAAGAAGTAGGGCCTATGGCACCCATTGAAGAGAGCGCTCTGTGACATGTAGAACGGGTCTAGACACTGGCACCTACTGAAGAGAGGGCTGTGTGACATGTAAAACGGGTCTAGACACTGGCACCTACCGAAGAGAGGGCTGTGTGACATGTAGAACGGGTCTAGACACTGGCACCCACTGAAGAGAGGGCTGTGTGGCTTGTAGAAAGGGTCTAGACACTGGCACCTACTGAAAAGAGGGCTGTGTGACACGTAGAACGGGTCTAGACACTGGCACCCACTGAAGAGAGGGCTGTGTGACATGTAGAACGGATCTAGACACTGGCACCCACTGAAGAGAGGGCTGCCTGCCTTGCAGAACGGGTCTAGACACTGGCACCCACTGAAGAGAGGGCTGCCTGCCTTGCAGAACGGGTCTACACACTGGCACCCACTGAAGAGAGGGCTGCCTGCCTTGCAGAAGGGGTCTACACACTGGCACCCACTGAAAAGAGTGCTTTGTGCCTTGCAGAAGAGTTCTAGACACTGCGGCTTAGAGATAAACAGCTTGTGGTATCCTCTGGAGAGAAAGCTGTGCGACTTGTTGAACAGTTCTAGCCACTGGGGCTTAAAAAAATCACTGCCCCTGCAGCAAATTTAAAACATGTCGCCCAGCTCACTGACAGCCATGTTCGAGATTTAGCTGTTCCCGCACCTGACACAAACACGTGACACTGACTTACGTATTCTACTCAGTTTGTAAGAAAAGAAATTCTTTCCTTACATTGAACGTTTTGAATTTATCACATACTTTCAACGGTCATAGCCTGTAGTAAGAAAGGAGATCGTAGAAACTTATTCAAGTTAACATCCTGTAATTCGCCAAAAAACGTACCAAGTTTATTCAGGAAGCATCATTAATACGACCGGATGTGGGTTACCTTTAAAGTAATTTTCATATTCCGGTTGGTGAAGTAACGCTACAATACTCTTTGTGAAGCCATGATGTATTTAGTTACAGGCCATTCTAGATTTAATTCCGTATAACAACTGTACCTGGCATGTATTAAGTGGAGAGGCAGGGAAAAATATTTGTCAAATTTTATTGCACTGTGAAAGGAGCAGAGCAATCGTGGCTTAGAAATCACAACACCCACACAGAGTTCAGGCAAGCACGTTGCTGACCTTAGCAAAAGAAAGCAAGTCCGCCATCAATCAAATCACTGGCCAACTACAGTCTTTCTCTGTATTTCCTTCTGCACTACTAACAAACAGTTCAGCTTACGAAAGTCTCACAGCAGTGTTCTAGAAAGGGTTATGAAACTTGTGTTTTAGAACTGACAAATTTGCACGTCTATATAACTGAGTTACGTACTTGAAAATTAGATGGTGTAACAGTCCTCTGTTCTTATCTGGGCAACAGCTGCAATGCCCCAGCAACCTGCATAATATATTGCGGGCCTACCGGGGCTGGTCTGATGTTTATAGGCCCGTGCAAAAATAAATTTGTGGGCCCTACCTATGCGTAGCCCTGAACTGACAGTGCAGATAGAGCAATGTAACAATTTGCACACAAAATATGTTTGACACAGAATTTCAAACATATCCAGCCTCTTCGGGTACACACAGACGTTGAACACTGAAGCCTGCCATAAAGAGATAAACGGTAAAGCTTACCTTGCACTTCGTGAAGCATTCTGACGTGAAAGACACGTACACAAGTGTATAGAATAGAGCTCCACGCATTCTTCACCGCGACGTTAGATACAGGCGGTGAGTCAGCTTCATTCTCAGGTGGATTTAGCCCCGGAAAAAGAGACAAAAGCCTGGCTGGTCTCCACCGTCTGACTGGAGCTGTAACAAAAGAAGAAATTCTTGCCTCAGACAGGAACTGAACGCCTTAGCCAGTCAGCGCACGAACATCTGTTCGAAATCACACCAAGTGGTATACATTTTCAACAAGCCTTCATGTAATTTGACTTAAGAAGTTGCAAAAAAATAAGATTTTTACTATTAACGGGTTCGATAATTTCATTGACTTCTCGCATTTTTTCTTTTCTTGTTTTAATTGAGTTTTGCTTTGTATTGTCACACAAATCTCTTCATAATTTGTCTCGGTTCGGTGTGGAATCTACTCGTAGATCAGTACAACAAGTTCACACAATAATCGTCCGGAACTTCCAACGCATAAACTAATGTTTCCTAATTTCCCAAGGAATCCATGAGTTTTGGCTGACAATCAGAAGCGACAAAACAATGCAAGCTGACGGATCATAGTCTAGAAAACATGTGAACCATCATCATCGTCCTCATTATTATTATTATTATTATTATTATTATTATTATTATCATCATCACCATTAGTTATATTAGTAGTAGTGGCATCAGCAGCAGCAGTAGTAGTAGTAGCAGCAGCAGCAGTAGTAGTAGTAGTACTAGTAGTGGCAGCAGCAGCAGTAGTAGTAGTACTAGTAGTGGCAGCAGCAGCAGCAGCAGTAGTAATAGTAGTACTAGTAGTGGCAGCAGCAGTAGTAGTAGTAGTACTAGTAGTGGCAGCAGCAGCACCAGCAGTAGTAGTAGTACTAGTAGTGGCGGCAGCAGCAGCAGCAGCAGCAGTAGTAGTAGTAGTAGTAGTAGTAGTAGTAGTCGTCGTCGTCGTCGTGGCAGCAGCAGCAGCAGCAGCAGTAGTAGCAGTAGCCGTAGTGTTGTTGTCTTCGCCATCGTCGCCGTCGTCGTCCGTCAGCTGCTACCTGGGCAGCCATTACTGGGACCCGAGAAATCTGCGGACAGTGCAGCATGTTCCAGAGATTGCTGCCGTTTTGGTTCTTGTTAGAGATGCTTTCCTTCAGGTTTGGAAGTCTTGGCCTCCACACTATCTGCTGACATGACTATTGGTACTGCTGTCACTCCTACCATATGGCACTGCTATGTAGTCACATATGCTAATTTAAAATATTGCTGGGTTTTATTATCAGACACCATTTCATTATTCTCGGAATTAAGGACAGCTGTACTGATTATGTGTATCGGTTTTTTTGGTGCTGTCAGCTAATGTAACACCGGGCCTGTTGGACTGTATTTCTTTACCAGCTTGCAGTGTTCAATTCCAGTAAATATTTTACCGTCAGTATTCTACAGTACAACACTATGTTGTGCTCTTGTATATGTGTGTATATGTATATATATATGACTTGAATTTTTATTAGGTTGATTTTCAGTAGGATTTCCTGCTGAACCTGTTTGGCTGCATTGTCATGTCTTCTTTTATTTTCTGTTGATACTGAAATCTTAAACCGGAAGCAGTATGTTGTGGGGTTTCCTTACCAGAACTACATTCTTTGCATATCTCTGCTGTAACAAATGGAAGACTATGTTCACAGTGATTGTATTTGCTATTTACCTTGTTCTGTAGCCTACACCTATCGTAAGACCCTCGGTTTCCGGATACAGATCTCCACGTGTTAAACAGCAACTTTTTCGAATTCACTTATACGTGTCATAGACGAACCATCGAGTGCCTTTTGTTTCCATGTTGTTGTTGTGGTTACTGTCATTATTTTTATCATTATTATTTTCTCTTTTACATGATATGCACGTAAAAACAGTAAAGCAATCCTTGTACAGGCCTGGACAGGCCCTGAGGATTCCAGGAGCTTCAGACTCCAAGGTTTCAAGACAATGGGAACATGAAGGTGGTAAGGTCGTAAGCCCTAAGCACCGGCCGCCTTTATCCCCCATGATATATTCCTGATACTCATTTCTGTTAGAGGCTTAGTCGACCCCCGGGCCATAGTGCGGCCGGAAGGATTATGTCAATGAAAAATTCCAATGACAGCATCGGGAAACGCACCCGCGACCTTCCGACTTGTAGCGCAGTGCCTCAACCAACTGCGCCACCGCGTGCCCCAAAGATATATATGTAGCTCTAAAAAATCTAAGGGAATGCAGACAGAATCGGAAATTCACCTCGATGTTACCGTAGATCATTTTGCAGTAATGTAAGGGTAGATAAACTAGTACAGGATTACAGCGCAATGAGTCTTACAGGTAAAGTTTCACTTGTGCTTAATTAAACACTGTGTCAATAAAACGCATAAAGGAGTGGAATTATAGTTACACGCAATCATCATACTAAATTAAAGTGACTACTCAGCTTCACTCCCTGTCGGTCGAAAAGCATATTGGTGTTCTCATGTTACTACTACTACTACTGCTGCTGCTGCTACTACTACTTACTCTTTTTCTTCCTTAAAGTGACCCATTATTACGATGACACAGAAGTCAGGGTACAAATAAAATTCGGAAGCTGAATTTCCGAAGTAACACAACTCAAAATTTTGTCTCAAGGTACTGTTTGTGATGTAGTCCGTTTTCATAAAAGTACCAGTTTCACTGCTATTGTAACATCTTCAGTGTTTCCGCTGAGACACTTTAAACATATTGAATATTTTGTCATCCGTTATTTATCATAGCCGTAACATTTTCTGAAGTTCGAGACCTCAGCAACAGCAACGTGCAACGTACATCTGAATCCGAAGAAGGTACAAAATAGGACTTCAGTGAATACAATAGTGGAGGGCTATATTACGATGACTGAGTACGTGGAAACAGGAAAGACAGAAGATCGAATGAGATAGGCCTGCGCCACACAAAAAACCTCAGTTATGTAGAATACAGGTTTTTAGGTTTTAATGGCGGGTGTGATTCAGATGGCGGCATTCTGGGTTCATAAACTGTGCAGTGTAGTGCGTACTAGCAAAGGTAGAGCAGCTAGGTGCAAGTCGTATCGCCTCCCCATTTTCATGGATCTGATTGGCTAAAATTCTGGAAACTTTCATATGTAATACATATATTTCACCCTCCCAAACATTTTAGCGTCCACTTGAAACAAATTCTCCCTGAACATAAAGGCAGCACTTTTCTCCGAAAAGTCGGAGCAAACACATTACACTACATGGTGCATAAAAAGACCACCATTTGAGAACCTCAGTTATGACACATGGTCTGAGACCCATGGTTCAAAAGTGGAATTTTCCGAATACTGTGTAACCTAGATGGAGACAGTATTGAATGATACAGGTGATTACAATTGCGAACGTAAAGGAAGCGGCCCTGAACTATGTACAATATTGACCTGGAACTGACCTGGAACTGACCTACAGTCATAGTCCTTGGCCAGGATAAGTGGTCTAGAGATATGAACCAATAATAATCCGAACTTGAAGCAATGTAATAGGATCTTACTGAAGGGGCATTACAGTTCTTTCTCTGACGTAAAGAGGTCAGAGTTGTGAATTTGACCTCTCATCTCCATTTAGTGTCGAGGTTAAAAATACCTCCACTCTGCCGCACGTCTTAGCGATATGGGGATTAACTAAGCACGGGACAATTCTACTTGTTTCTGCCTTATTTGCAACAAGAGTCTAATGTGAAAGCAAAAGTGACTGTAGACCCTATCTCCTAATTTGGGCTTGCACTTCTACGTGGAAAGCACAAATTTTAGCCTTGGTCTTGTACTTGGAAAACCTGGAGTAAGCATATTCCCATCTATCAAGCAGCGGAAAAAGGTTTTTTTCTGTCGCTAGTTAGGTTACTCTGTTAGGTGACAGCAGCAGTGTTCAAAATGTGCTCTTGGAGCTCGAAGATTCCGCCGGCGACTTTCACAGATCCCACAAACATACTTCTTTTGGAATGAAATCGGTAAATAAAATTTTGACAATTTTAGTCGCTTATTTTCCTCCCCATTTTTGTACATAATTGGTGCTGGGTCTATTTTCGATATAAATCACCATAAATGAAATTTTGTTTTTCATAAACATGAGCAAATATTTTATTACTACGCGGAATGTGTTCAGAGGGAATCTGCCATACTTTGGAAGAAATTTCCTTAGGTTATTTTACATTGATATAATCAAAAATAACCCTATCGCGCAGGTGAACGGTTATGGAGATAATGACGAGAGAAGTTTTAAAAAATGGGAGCTGTTATACAATTATTGATTACCAAACACGTATTAAAACTAGGAGAATTTTTATTTCTTTTAATGTTAACACCTCCACTTAACATTTAATTAATATCTGAGTCATATAAAGATATTAAGCAAGAAAACCTCACCTTATTTCCATAAATATCGCCCATACGTCCCCAAGTTGTTTAAATAGGACGCGCGCCGCAGCATGGCTTGGCATCGCTATTGGCTGAAGGAGCGACCTGAGCAGATTACGCATCACGTTAGCCGTAAGAAGACTGCATTTTCTTCGCTTCAACGTCTCTTTAAAAGTTCGACTTTGCACATACGTATTGTTGGTTATACCGATATGTATATAACACAGGGAACGTTCTCGCGAAGTCTGGCAGATTTCCCCTGAAAACATCCTGTAAAAAAAAATTATAGATTAGAAACTTGTATTACGTTTGGGGGGGGGCCCCCCCCCAAAGTGCACTTTACTTTACAGGCCTTCCGCGAAAATGCCGATTCAGTCACAAGGGTTCCAGAAATGTTAAATTTCGAAAACCAAAAGCATACAGCTACAGATAGCATCTTCTTGGCAGCTGCAGTCTTCTCATTAGGAGCAAAACTGCGAGGGAAAGAAGGCCCGCATACACTATTTAAAGAAACAAGGTAAACCTTTAGGCCGGACCTCCGTGTAAAGCCGCAATTTTGAGTAAATGAAATTTTAAAATGATTACACCTGCAACACTAGAAGTTCCCTGCAAAATTTAACAAGGAGTTTCAATAAAGAAAATCTATTTAAGATACCAAACACGTTTAAAACGTTTCGATAGAGTATTGTAAACAAGTTAGGAAATGCACAACAAAATGTACGAAGAAACACCGTGGTTGGAGAAAGTGTGACGTCAGGGAAATTAGGCAAGGCATACAGGCAAGCCTGCAGAAGTCTTTAATGAACCTGTCATTGGCAAAAAAAAAAAAAAAATGCCAACCTGAAAACAGTTCCATAGCA
Source organism: Coptotermes formosanus (assembly GCA_013340265.1). Classification (NCBI taxonomy): domain Eukaryota; kingdom Metazoa; phylum Arthropoda; class Insecta; order Blattodea; family Rhinotermitidae; genus Coptotermes; species Coptotermes formosanus. The sequence goes on along the minus strand of BLKM01008356.1, from coordinate 1,673,849 downwards.
CATGCAGCAGAGTACGTTTTGGCAACAGATGTATCGTATACCACTTGCCGCAGCAACGTGAGCCCATACATGCGTTCCACACCACATCCATTATCTGCAGGAGTTGCGGCAGCGGGATTACGCCTGTTGTTTGGAATTCTAAATTTGGTGTTGGAGAGGATGGATGTAAGAAGAACCCCTTCTCAAGGGACAATTGTTGACTGATATGGCCACATTTCGAGTGACCTTCCATGGCCAAGATACGTAATATGACTGTTTGTGGAACAAAAGGTAGCCGTGTTTCTTCGGGTTTGAGAGGGAAAGTCCGAAAGTATATAGTTAAAAGCGGTAATGCGTAAGGATCTTATTTGCCTGGCAAGGAAACAATCGTTGAGTCCCGCAGCTGGATATCCTTGAGAAAATTATTTTTCCTCAGCTCTCAGACGATGGTACTGATAATTCCATACTGCATTCCAACAGGACAGTGCAGCTCCACGCACGACCCTTGAAGTACGTAAGGACATAACCCAAGGATTCAATTACGTCTGGTGTGGTCGTGGGAGATACTTTATTTGGCACTCAAATTTAGAATACCTGAGTCCATCTGGCATTTCGCTTTGGGGTTACACCAAAAATTTTATGTGCGCATCACATCCAACAGACAGGGATCTGCGGGGCGAAATTCCTGATCCATTTCAGTTAGTCACGCCGGAAATTTGGACAACACCTAACAAAATCTTGCTGCCCAGTATGCTCATACCGCGAGCACGAGGTAGGTAACGTTGAGGCAAGGTGACTTCCCCCCCATAAAGTTCAATGTATCCTTTACGTTAACGCAAATTTTCATTAAAATAATACGAATTACTTGTATCTTATATTTGTGTACTTTTTTAAGTTCTAACAGATTATTCACTGCAATTTAGAAAATAAAGGCTTAGCGCATTCAACCATTTTTGTTTAAAAGACTCGAAAAACGCACGAGTTAAGGAACAAGTGTGTTAGAAAAAACGAATTTTTTTTATATAAGACCTGTTTGAAATTTTTCACTCCGAAGAACTTTTAGCGAATTACACTGGAATAGATCCCATAATCTCATGTATACCTTAATATATAGGGTCCCCTATATTACTGGAACTTCCAAAAGTGCAACGTGTCAACAAATTTTTACTAGAACTATTCAACGCCGAATTTCACGAAAATCCATCCATCGGCTCTGGACATTTTTTACGGTTACCTGTGAACAGACGTTAGCAACTGCTCCGCAGGCATGTAGACACACCTACAGTTCGTCATAGTCCTCTTTCCGCAAAACAACTTTTGTGCAGTAAGTATCAAATTACGTCACACGATTTGATTTCAAACGTTTTGAAAGAAGGTGATTGCTAGACTAAATAACAGGAGTTATTTAGTCCTCAAAGTGAAGCAAAGTCCTTACGAAATAAAAAAGTCAAAATGATACTTTCGCATAACAGTTCAATAATTTCCGTGCTAAGAGCAACATTTCTCCTTCGGCAGTAATGGTCATATTGCCAGTAAATTTCATCAATCGACAGCCATGTTGAAGTTCAAGAGATTCGATTAAAACGGCTGTCTCTTGAAAAACCAATTAATCTCCCTCTCCAGAATGACAATAAAACACTTGCAGATACATTCCGTATCTTATGTAACACACTCACGTGACGCGTAACGTCTGTTAACCTATTGCACCCTCCCTTCGGCTACATCCTACATGTGTACTTTCACCAATCTTTACGGCTGCACGCAACAGATGAAGAATGGCGGATGAATACTGTTTTCATCTTATCAGATGGGAAAAATAATTGTTCTGAAGTAAACTTCCTCTTTTTATAGGCCTGCCTTTTATAAGCGATTCATGGAAGGGAACTTGTGAAGCAAAGTCGTCATGACACAGTGACACTCCATCTTATTCGCGTTAACAGAATACTTCTATTGTCATCCAGCATGTCAAGTTTTCTGCTTTTTAATCCCAACATTTGTGTTTCACTGATGACTAACGAGAATAAAACCCACTCTCAAAGAATGATAATGTAAACACTCAGCTTAAGCTCTGAAGACTGACATTAATCTAAATTACATACTGCAAAAAACATTTCAGTTCCTGCCTCACAGGCAACAAAGTGTTTCCACGCCAAAGACCAGCCGATAAATGTTTAGGGAAGTAGTCCGTGCTGACTGTGTGAATCGTAGGAAACTACTACACTGCGTGGGAACAATGCAGAGCACTTGAATGTTATTGCGGATAGTACATATATTTACCACTGGACTTTAAACAGTCACAATAACCTTTTTCTTTCTGCCATCACGATTCCTTAACTACCTCCAAATAGCAGAGGTCTTCTTGAGAAATTAATATTTCCTTAGCTAGTGAAGTAGATTCCAGTACTTCATAGAACTGGAGATCCATCACCGTATATAGAGCAGCCTCCTGCTTTTTCCTATCTTCTGCCAAATGTATCAAGTCCACAACCTTCCCTCCTCTTTCCTTAATATCCACTTTAATATTACATTCCCACGAATCTCTGGTTCGTCCAAGTAGTGCCTTGCCTTCAGGTTTTCCCGCCAAAAACTAAATGCGTGCCACATTGCACGTCCACACAATCCGCCTTGATTTTATCACCCAATTTTATTTGCTGTCACGGTTTATGCAATCTAATATCTGTAACTTTATCAAAATTCCCTTTCCAGAACTTTGTTTACTTTTCCTCTTTCCTTTTTGATTTTTATTCAATTTTATATTAGCCGTTATTTCCTTTGTGTGTCCTAACAAACGTCTAGCGTTACATTCTAATGAACTAATATATGCGGAGCCGGTTTAAGATATTTTGAAGCCGCCTGCAAAATAAGATTTGGGGTCCCTCTATACAAATAAGAGGTAGAACATCACCATTTCAGAAGCGACCAAGTCTACAGCACATAATGTCTGTGTTGCCTGGTTAACACAAAATACAAAGACCAAAAGAAAATGATAATATGTTCATGCTCTAAACATATTACTGCAAATGACTCACCTTAAAATGTTCTTTTTCTTGCTTTTTGTGCTGTAAATGTTGCCACAGATTTTCCTACATCCAAGGAAGCTGCAATTTCTGGTTCACTTGTAATTTGCGCCAATTCATTCAAGTCGTTCTTGGCTCACTGTACACCTTATTTTATGTTTAATCGGTTTAAATGTAGAAAAACTTCATTCCGCTTGGCTACGGAAAATGGTACTCTCAAGAAAATTCCTAGTGCAACAGTCGTATTTGGAAATGCATCCTTCAGTTATTTTTTCAAAAATATACTTTGGCACTAGCACACACGCACATCTCCTGAAGTAGACTCTTTGGGATTTGCTACTGAATTTGCTAGTCTTTTGCATCTGTCTTGTAATGTATGCTCGCCTATCTTGTGTTGCTTTACATCACAGACTCACGGTCACGAGTTATCTCACGTACTACAGTGTCCAATAATGACTATGAACGTGTAGGCCTATATGGTGTTAACTGTCCACAACGTTATTTGCTCTAAAATAGATAACTCACTTAGCTTTATGAAATCTTAACCTCGAAGTTGTTATGTCCTCAGTGTTCACTGCTAACCTTCAACTGCGCGACGCATGTCGCTTGCTGAGGAAATATACAATCGATTGTTTGATAGTAGCATTCAGAAAATTCTATGAAGGCGCATTCGATATAATCGATCTTTCATACGAAACTTCTTTTCGTGGGTTAACACTTTAAAAATAGGAAAAAAGTATTAATTTCTGAGCATTAAAATAACTTCAAGTGAAGGAAGCTTAATATACGAAAATGCGTACTCACATAACAGAACCGCCATGTATCAAGTTTCATCAGAATCCTTCAAAGGACTAACGCGATGCCCAAAAAACGCAGTAAGACCTTTTATAAAGCTGCCCTTAAAATGATTTAAAGTAAATGGGACTTACAGCTAATAATAGTCATAAAACAGACGTGCTTTAGGCCAGTTGTCATTACAGCCTGTAAGAAACTGTTAAAAATGCTATGTAAATGTTCAACAAGCCTTTGATGGTCCTGAGGTTTAAATTTCAACTACTACACAGGATGAAGGGGTTTGAAATTTGAAGCAATCTTCAATGCATTCACAACCGCACGGTCATCCAGATGGCAAGCATATGAAGAATTCAAGGTCTGTACAGTGCAAGGAGGCCGGCATTGAAAGGTTAAAACTCCTGAAGTGCTTCTCAAAATAAACCAAACCAAAATCGATTTCACAAAAGTCAGAGCACATTCACTGTAATTCCATAACACCAGCTGAAATGAAACTCATTAAATGAATGAAGATGATTAAAATAAACAGGTAATTTTATGGTAATTTTCAGATTGCACTTAAGATTTTTTTGGGGGGGGGGGGGGGAGCTACAAATTAGTAATGGATTCTGTTCATATATACACTCACTTTCTAATGTAGCACATGTTGCTTCTTTTCAATTTCAGTTCTGCGAGTTCTAATACAAGCCAGCAATGGTTCATGTCCCCATAACAGCGGCACTTGCTGCTTTATGGAATGTAGCACAACTCAAGCAGATCCTCAGACTGATTGCTGAGGGCAGCTGTGGGAGGTTCCTCCACCCGTAACAAGTTTCAGAATTTTGCTGTGCCTTGTTGACTAAATCCACAGACCACAGCCCTCAAGATGAACCGCCACTCAACCACTTGTAAAATTCCTGGCATTTTATAGAACCAGAAGGTTCATTCTAAATTCACAAGAATCCAGAACCTGATGAATCCACTCCACATCCTTCCACCCCACTTTTTTAAAACCCACCTTCATACAATACTCCCATCTATTCCTACGCCTGCGAAGTAGAATCTTTCTTTCTGGCTTTCTAAATAAACCCTGAATGTAACTCTCATCTCTTCCTTGTGTGTTCTCTGCTCCTTGACTTTCATCTTAATATCTGATGAAGAGTACAGATCTTGAAGTTCCCTATTACAAAAGTGTCTCCAGTCTCGTATCACTTCATCCCTCAGAAACCCAAACACTCTCCTAACCATACTTTTTTCAAATGTCATTAATCTTTATGCTTCCTTTAATGTGACAGTGTCCGTTCCCCCTCACCCCCAACAAAAGGCAAAATTACAGTTTATGTGCTTTATAAACATTACTCTTTCCAATTCCTCCTTAGTTTCTTAGACCTTCCTATGGCATATTCTAAAACAAAGTTGAAAAGAAGTAGTAGCAAAAGATATGTGTTTACCTACACAGGTGAATGATAACAAAGTGAAGTTGTCCCTTGACTTAATAAAGCACCATATCACAGAGATGTATGGGAGAGAGGAGGTATGGCACCCCACACTACCCTCAGTACTAGATGCAGATGAATGGTCAGTTCTACAGTCTGGCTGCTTTGCTCCCATGGAAAGAACTATGGTGAGCACTGAACAGTGACAGGAGGATGTGTGACTCCAGCAGCCAGCCTGGACTTCTGGGGAGAGACTTCTGCCCCTACCATGAAATGAACCTCAGTCATCTAGCCATTATATGTACTGACAGAGTTATTCTACCTTACAACATAGATTAAGCAATCAAGCTTCCAGCAGAAGCAACCACTGCCAATCAAAGCTGGCAAATTACCTCATACATATGCCAAAGGCAAGCTGTGCACAGGCCTACATATATTTCCATAATTCACTTTTCACAAGCTTTAAAATGCATTTTACTAACTGATGTTCTTTTAGCAAACAAATGACACGTGAGACACACGTGATACCTCATGGGGTCAGACAGCAGACCTTGAGATGAATCTCCACTGGAAAACTTGTAAGATTTTTAAAAGCTCTAGGCTTTTTGTGCTTTCCTATAATAACATGCTTAAGCTCATGTGTGTTCCAGACATGTGCACATAAAAGAATTGTAATGTGGACTTTGTTCACTTTAAAGCCATCAGATGGCTGCTCATCACCACCAGACAACAGTAGTTACGTAAGCAATGACACAAACCCAAAGTCTGAACCGTGTCCTATATTTGAGATGGTGACAAACCCACACCATGTTCTTCCACTAACTGCTCAAGAATACTGCTATAATGCTGTACTCCTATGTCACAATGTGAACAGCAGACTTTAGCTTACCATCAGTATCTAACATGCAGATACCATGCTGCTACTTAAAACTACACGCCATCCTTCTGAGGAAACGTATGCTTTACTAATGTTAATTTCTTCACCGTAAATGTGTTTAATTTTCAGTGAGCATGGGCCTATTGATAGGTTTTTCTTCACTATGCTTTGCACTGAACCACTCACACAAAGCTGGATACAACTGCACTATCAGTTCAGTTTGTTGTGCATCAGCATGCTTAGTAAATGCTTCACTTTTGGCAACAATACTTGCAATTTATCTGTTTTTCCTTATGCCATAGCTCATCAAAGATCCAATGTTAAATTCACCCATGACAATGTTCCAATTTATGCCTCTTTCTAGCACCTTCAAAAGTGCAATTTCTTTGTCAGTGTAACTGTTACATACCTTTACTACTGTCAGCACCATCACTTGTGTTTGATGACTTTTGTATAATTGGATGGGTATAATCATTCAAAATACAAGTTCAACAATGCCTAGAAAATACAAGCACCTCTGTTCACAACAACAGAAAATGGTGGACTGAGATAACATCAGATGGTGACGAGCTGAAACAAGTCAGCTTGGTATCATTCAGATGGCCGATGTTGCCACAACTCTTTTTTAGCCAAACTTCGCTCAGGAACACTTATCAATTGTCATGCTGGATTATCAGGAGTTCCAAGATCATTTGATTCTCGACTATTGCTGTTTTACTACACTACAAAGATAACAGGTGACATTACACACGTACTACAACTGATGTATTACTTTGTGAATGGGAGCACTTGAAATCAGCAAGAGGCACACTTGAAGACAGATGACTTAAACCTATCCGCATAATATTCATGGAGATGTAAATTCAAACAGCAGTATATAAATACACATATTTGCGCAATTTTCAATCATTTTCTATATAAGACATATACCTCACGTTACAGTAGTCACTCTGCAATCCGGACTACACAGGGGAAGGGCAGTCCAGATTACCTGTGAATCTGGATCATTGAGGGCAAAATCCGTGGTATAGGTAATATACAAAAAGCATCACTCAAAGTATAATTCCTTGAGGCCTAGATACTGCACTCAATTGTACACAGTAGTAATAGTAGTAGTAGTAGTGGTGGTGGTGGTGGTGGTGGTGGTGGTGGTGGTGATGGTAGTAATGGGACATTTTGTCACTATCACTTCACTCTAATACTGACATAAGAGAGAAAGAGAGCTACAACACTCAGGAGATCATGTCCTTACTGCTGAGAAGTTGAAGACTGGCTGGCTCTTCCTGCTTCATCCATGCTACCAGTCTCAGAGTACGGATTGCCTCCGGATTTACCCCCGGTGATCAGGACAGTGACTGGACACCGGGGTGAAAGAGATGGCTACAGTTGGACCAAAACTGTCTGGATTACCCAGGGATCCAAATTACCATGGTCCAGATTACTGAGGGACTACTGTAATTACATTTTAATAATGTGTATTCAACAGCCGGCTGTAATCTCTACCAACATACAGACTACACCCAGTACGAAAATTTCCAGCTGCTGAGTGTCCAGACCTAGCTGAAAGGTTAGAAATGACTGTGCAATATCTGTAGTTAGGATTCCTATATTTAACAATGTACATATTGTAAAAATACATTAAAATGTCCGAAAATTTGTTAACTTTGTATGTTCAATGTCACAGTCCATTACAACACTATCTGACAGTTCATAAAATGGGTGTTGAGTATAACATAAATACAATATCAGAACTCTTTTTTAACACAATAAACTGTCTAGTTCAACCCTATTTATTACTACATCCCACAGACATACCTGCTTATCACAGTAATTCTATTTATATCTATGTAGGTGCAAAATATAAAATTTTTTATTCAACACTGTCTTTTTATGCTTGTTATAACTGCATCAGTCATCATCTTTCATCACAATTATTACCTTCCCCGTGGACTTCTTGTCCAAAACAAACTGCACAGCTTCATTTACTTTCTCCAGTGAAAACTTCTTCGCAATCACTGGACTAACAAGTTTCTGATCTGCCATGTCAATTGCATCTTGAACAATTTGCCTGTAACAGTAATATCACAACAGATTAAGCATAAGACTAACATGTTCATTGAAAGAACTTTGCCTTACACAAGTTGAACACTTCACTGTGTGCCTAACATAATAATATTCATACATGCAAACAAAGTACATTAATTCTCTATCATACATAACAGAGCAAAAGCAAGTACTTCCTGCTACACACATAGATGTCTTCAAATGGACTAGGTTTCAACCAAATCAGGAACTAAGAACATAAACAAACTCTCCTTACATACAGTGTCTCACCTTTATATCAAAGTGTCACCAGAGACACAATATAAGAACAGATATGAAAGTACTATGATACTGCCTGATCTGCAATAATCTAGCACTAGCTATACAGTGCAGTGTTGTCCTGTCTGTCATTGTACTGTTATCTCAACAGTGTGGTGCTGTGCTGTCTGCAGTAAAATACTGCTAGCTCAACAGCGGTGTACTTTCCTATTTGTACTATCATACTGCTAGCTCATGATGTAATACTGTCCTATCTGTAGCATCATAGTGCTAGCCAAACAATGTTGCATTGTCCTATTTTTAGTACTGTACCACTAGCTTAAAAGTGCAGTATTTTCCCTCTCTGCAGTGTTGCCCTATTATATAATGCTAGCTCAACACTGCGGTGCTGTCCCATCTGTTTATATCTCATGGTATAAAAGTGTGATATTGTCTTATGTTAGCACAGCTGTGTTGTCCCACCCACAGTATCATACCATTTGCTCAACAAGCAAGTCAGGTGTGCATTTATACTGTAATGTTCATTGCATGAAGGCAAGTGTATACTTGGCACTATACTCTGCCTTACACTCAAATTACAATGTTGTCACTGTTTCTAGATTCATTAAGATTGAAAACATCTGTAACATACTAAAGTTATTTCAAGCCAAGACATTTAAATCAAATGGACTAGCAGGGATGGGGTACAGTAAAGTAAATGCTGAGGCAACACATTCAGTGCTCCTGTTTTGAAGCTATGGGGACAACAATGCATTATTTATACACAGTAGGACCTTATTTTATCTGGCAAATACCATCTGTCAGTTCCTATTGACTTGGTTAGATTACACACATGCATACTCACTGGCAAGCTGACAAGTTCCTTATTGGAGAGTGTGTTCAGTCATCTGCTACCCTCTATGCACTCTGCATGATATGCAAAAAACTCTATGATGCAGATCATGAAGCAAGAAAGAATATTGTAAACTGGTACCTTTATGCAGTGCATGTTGAAAAATGGATCCCACACTTGTTCTTTTTAGTGGTGAAGATTGATTTCAACTTCTAAGAGGCGCACACAATTGAGTCTTCTCTGATTTGTTTTAACATTTTGAGGATAAAAAAATACCTGACCGAGAGCAAAATGATCAAGCACTATGATCTGAAATGTATCCAGAAACTGCACAACAAATTAGGTGAGGCGTTATGCACTGTTTGTGTTCAGGATGTAGAGCCTTCAATTTCACCAGCGGAATGACATGCAATGAAAAATGTGTTTATTAGATGTGACACACATCTGCAAGCTAAAGGAAACCATTTCCAGGGCCTCCTAAAATGTAGTAAGCAAAAGCCAAACATTAATGGCAATACACTGAACTAAAACCTTCCAGAACCTTCTTTAAATATGGCAAGTAAAGACCTAATATTAACTGCAATCCAGTAGACTAAAACAAGTGAACATGACTCATGGAAAATTGGAATAGTGGCAATTACTGAGCTGGCACCAAGCCCAACAGTCTAAGAAGTGATAAATGACATTCATCAGATAAAACAGAGATCCTGTACCTCAAATTAGGCCATTTCCTTCCACACTCTTTTCAAATAATTAAACATGAATAGCCATACCAACTGATGTCATGCAATCTGAACTACTGACAATGTATTTAAATAAGTACACACATATTCTCAGTTTTCTGTTGTTTATCTTACAATGCTGTAAGCAGCTCAGCCTGTACAGAGCTGACGGTTGGCCGACTGGTGAATGACAAACTGAAAGGAATTTGGAAGGAAGCACGTCATGGCCTGAATGAGAAAGCAACTGACAAAAAGAATACAAATGTAAAACCTTGGTAGTATTGGGGTGTCCCAAGCTCATACTCCCAAATATATGTACAGAACCACTAAGTCAAAGTTCTTAGTATTGCAAGCTCTAAGGGCTTATTCAGCATAAGGGAATATACCATAAAACACATATGAGAAGTTCAGATGAAAATTTGGGTAGCAGCTAAACAATATTATACAAGACAACCAATGTACATACTACGCAGTACTGAGGCACATTCGCATAACCACTGTTGCCAAGAAAAAGCAGTAAGTATTAAATAATAAGAGGGCATGTCTGTAGCCTTAGTTATACAGCATGCAAAGTGCAGGTGCCACACTGTATTATCATCTGTGGCCTGTAAGGCTCTACAACATTTTTCCACATTACCTCATACATGGCACAATTTTTAGGAAGAAGTTATTGAAAATAAAATGTCTTTTGTCTGAAACATTTCTCATTCTTAGAAGAATTCAGTTATATACTATCATAAATGTACCTAGGTATTTATGTATAAAGTACCCATTATTCTTGTTGCTTTCAATGAAACTTGAATTTTGACAGATTTTCAAAAATACTCAAATATCAAATTTTGTGAAAATCCGTCCCATGGGAGCTGAGTTGTTCCATGCAGATGCACAGCCAGACATTACAAAGCTAACGACCGCTTTTTGGAATTTTGTCAACACACCTAAAAATGCATACCATTGTTTTTGGTGCAACAGCCCAACTTAGGCCTAGGCCACCTCAATGTTCAGGTTTCTTGATCACACACAACCAAACACACACGCACCATATGACTCCTCTGAACAAGCGATCAGCTTGCTGCAGAGGCCACTATCTACATAACACACAACACAAAAGACAAACATCCATGCCCTCAGAAGGATGCAAACCCATGATCCCAGCAAATAAGCGGCTTCAGAACTATACCTCAGACTGCAGCCACTGGGATCAGCATAGATACAATTAGACAATGAAAAATACAGAAGGATCAAAGACTACAAATGAAACATGTTTCACACTAAACAATGTGCCTTCAGTAATACTGCTACACACTATCAGTCACCTGTTTTGCTCGACCCACATTTACTCATTTACTCATACCCTCATCAGTACCTGTAAACTTCAGGAATGGATTTTCGGTAGTTCCGAAGTGATACACCGATAAGACTGAATGACACTGGCAGCAAGTCGCTGGTTTTAATTGTAGGAACCAGCCTTGAAGCAGTACCTGCTACTATCACAACACCTTCAGGAGCAACACTGGAAAAAGTGAATATACTAGTGTTCTTGAAGATGTACATGTGAATCAAAAACTGTATAAATCAAAATCAGTGAAAAAGTGTACAAATTGTCATAAAATACTATACTGCTACATATAAAGCTAGTACAGCACAGTAGGAATTCTTTAATCAAGCTACTGATACTCTGCAAATCCTGATAGTTTAGCTGGTGAGGAAAACTTTTCCAAGACCAACATTTTGCCCTCAATAATGTTCACTATGTTTACTGATACAGTGACTTTGTCTTGTGTTATCTGGGCTTTCTTAAGCCCATCAATCTATTATTACAGCAAGACACTGCTGGCAAGAAGAAATATGTAACATTAATAATTCCTAAGAAACTTGAGTGTGGTTAAGGCTCCATACAACACTGGATTCTTAGCAGGTATAAAGAAACAGAAGGACCCATTACTAACATTTATGGCATCAAGCAAAAGTGTGAAGGGCCTCTTCTGTTGACACATATTTAAACAGCCCAAATTAGTGCAACTGGACAAGGTGTTGCATAAGTGGTTTACAGCAATGCTTTGTGAAGGAAAACCCATGACTTGGCTTATGACAATTGGAAAAGCGTAAGTCTTTTGATAATGAAATGAAAATAACTGACTTACCGTAAGAACTTAAGTCACTGTAGGTATCGTCTGATAATCCAGAATATTTGAAAACCCACCACCTGTCCATTCCCTTGGGTGCTGGATTAAAGGAATTCTACTGTACGTGCATGAAATTAAGAAATATTTATTTTAGGGTTGTACCTCTGCCTAAGACAGAGCATGGCATTCAGCCACCACCCTATCTAATGTCAAAGTTAAGATGAATACAGCTATACCTCTACTCCCCCTCTGTGCCTCCTGTGGTTAGTCATGGGGTGACCTTTACCTTTACCTTCACCTCCACCTAAGGACCTTGACATGAAGACATATGGCATACCTGGAGCTAAACCTCCATGCTTTTTAGACAATGAAACTAGACAGAGGTGAAGAGTCAAATTCATACTATGGCCATTTCATCTCTGGGGAAGAGACCATTGAACAGAGGCTGGGTGGGAACCACAACCGATCTGAACACGACATAAATTTAGGATTCTCTAAAATGTAGTTGTCTAAGAAATGTAAATGTGAAACTTGGGATCAATGCAAATTAACACCAAGAATCACACAAAGTTATACATCCCATTATGTGCATTCATGTCTCCATATCCTTACTACGAGGGTAATTCAAAAAGTAAAGGCAATTTGTGAATTAAGTGAGTACCCCCACTGTCAGCAGCCAACCGACTGTAGCTGGTTGTAACTCGATTCTGGCAGGTTTCAACATGCATTGCCCAGCATTCCATTGTCAGTCTGGCTGAAGCGGTGACTATGCAAACATGGACGCTGTGCTTTCCGATTGCACTGTCATTGAACAACGTGCTGTGATAAGATTTCTTTGGGCAGAAGGGTCAAACCTGCTGACATCTATCGAAGAATGTTAGCATAGTATAGTAGTGTTAACTGCATGAGTCAGAGAAAAGTTTAAGGGTGGGTAGAAAGGTTTAAATCTGGAAGAACGAGTGTGATGAAGCTTGACTGGGGCAACTGTAAACGTTGCACTCTCAAGGCAACATCAATTGTGCTAACACTCTTATTCGAGAAGACCGACGGATTACTGTCTGAACTTGCCGATATGCTAGACGTCAGCTCTGGTTCTGCCTATGTTACTGCTGTGTCCATTTCACTTTGTTTGTGGTTAGTACAAGAACTGCCTTTACTTTTTGAATTACCCATGTACTCCTAGTGCAAAATATGTACTTACAAAAGTCATTCTTGTGTAAAAGTATGATCACAATGTTACATCTGCAGCTACTTAGGAAATATGGAAAGAGTGTACGACAAATACCATTCCCATTACCAGTGCAATACTATATAAGAACTCAACATCTGATTATACTGTACACTGTTTTATGCATACATATTTTGTCAAAAATGTATCCACCACTGTTATCAAAATGGCAAAAACACAACTGAACCTTCAGTTTCAGTGTTTTCAGTTTGGGTTGTGGGGGGTGAAATTCAAACTCGAATGAACAAATGGTTTACGTAAAACAAAGATACACACACACACACACACACACACACACATCAATAAGTGTACACAAAATCTTGGTGCTTTTAACCTCTGCAGTTTGGCAGCAATGAATGGTACTTCTGACAGCAATTTATAACTACCAACTTTTCTACTGCTATTAGGCCTCTTTCACATGGTCAACTCAGTCAACAACAACTTGTCACCTCCTGTACCTCCTATGCAATGACGACTATGAGAAATCCATTGCCATGACATCAGACATACTCTCCTTATCATCTCATAAATTGAACGCTCAGTACTATGCTAGAACTGGAAGAGATTATTGCTGTGTGGGCCCTACGAGAACTAAAAAAGAAAAATAGAAGAAAAATGTGGATGCACCCCATAATATGTAACAGCAATAAAAAGGGGGTTTTTTGGACTATTTTTGAAGATCTGAGAGAAAAAGTTGAGGTTTTTTAATTATTTTAGAATCTCTATGGACTCTTTTGAAGAACTGTATAAGCCTACTGAGTATTCTCCACAAAAAGAAGACACAAATATGAGGAAATCTATACTACCCACAGACAGATTAGCAGTAACACTCAGGTGATCACAGTATTTTAACTGACCACTTTTATTAATTATTCAGATTACAGTTAGGCTAAATACAACTCAATATACAAATTACTTGTGACAATTTACATGTATACACTAGTTCCTGTATTCATCACTAATTAAATCCATGACACTTGATATAACTGATGGTGTGGATGGCCCATGTCTAGAAGTTGATTAGGGTGAAAGGGGATATTGTTGCTGCTGTGGTTGTGGTTCAACTGACGACTGCGTGTGAAAAAGCTGTGGTGGTGTTTCTTGTTGTTGATCAGTTTGTGAATAAGCTAGGTTTGTAGGGTAATATGGATTTGTATTAGGAGAAGGATAAGGATTTGCAGAAGGTGCTGGGAAAAAGGTCTTCTGTTTTGCAACCACTGATATAATCTCGCCTTTAGCTTGTAGTTTTCTATCAGGTGGAATGTCTTTTAGGTCCTTCACCAATGACAGCATGAAGAGTTTATCTTCGTCATCTGAAATCTGCTTCTGAAGTGCAGACCGTTGGTCAATACTTTTATGCAGAATCACACACAATCTTTTCACATCTGACATGTCCTCTTTTTTCTTTTGTTTTTTACCAATCTCATTTCTTTTGTCCACTTCAAAAGCACTGAACCCCTCGTACATCTCTCTACACACCTCCAGCCAGGCAACTTGTTTTTTGTCTCAAGAGTATTCTTCACAATATCCCATGGAATGGGACGCACGCGAATTAAATGAATAAACTGTTCCACGTGGAATATTTCGCTTCGAGTCACCATGGTGACTGTCACACATGTGAAAGCTGACACACAACTGTGTAGTTCTGCCTTCTCCTGTAAGTCTCCACCTTTGAGTGACAAGAGAGAAAAGGCAACAGTAGCTGTGTTGACAGGAGACTTTACTGACAGTCAACCGTGTGAAAGCCCTCACTACTTTCCATGCATTCTCTGTCACTGGCAGACCTGTCACCAGCAACACTGTTGCCCGCGTGAAAGGGGCCTTAAATCTGTAGACTCATCAGCCCTTCCCCTCACATTCCCTCTTTCGTCAGTAATGTGGTCATCTTCCAATATCTTATCAATGACACGTTTTCTCCATTATCTAGCACTGGTATGCTGCATTGTCCCATATGCAGTTTTCCCCCAAACTTGATAGGAACTGGTCTCCTAATACAGCATGTACAAGAATATGTAAATTACCTTAAAAGAAAATAACAAACCACTCACCACTTCAGAACACTATGAAACATTTCATTTCCCACAGATTCAAAGACTATCCTAACTCCTTCTCCACTTGTTACTTCAGCACACTTCTTTTCAATTTCCTTTGGAACACTGGTTAGAGCAGCCCATGCACCTCTTTCTCTAAGCAAAGCTGCTTTATCCTCTGTGTCACACACTGCAATTACCTGTACAAAAAGAGATGTGTTTTAAACAAATGTCTACTGCCCTATGGCTTCTTAGTATCCACTGGTGTGAAGAAATAAAGACCACCACAGCTAGCTCATCCATTTAGTACTGCAGAATTTTAGCCCTGGTATAAAATGGCTGGAATGGTACAGGAACCACTGTCCTCACCTACTGTCAGGACTCATCTTCTTGAGAAGCTAACGGTCATTACACTGATCAAGAAATTCCCTGCCTTTTATGGATATGGAAGATTCATCACCATGTTCACAACTGTCTGCCATTGAATGCTATCATTAGCCACATAAATCCAGTCAATAAGATCATATACCATTTCTTCAATATCCACTTTAATATCATCCTCCTAGCTATGCCCAGGTCTCTCGACTGGTCTCTTCCTTTTGTGTTCTCTAACTAAATTTTCATCTTTAGATCATCAGGATCATGGACTTAGTCCAATGTCTGGCATTTTTAAATAAAAAAACTACATAAAACTTTCTGTTTCATCGGAAGTATCAGTCCCTGTTTTCAGGTTAAAATAATAAGACCTATTCAATTGGACTCAACAGGCACAGCTACTCTCAGCCTCTGGCCCAGCCTGAAGATACAAACCAATCCTGTCTGCACCACACAGCATACTTTAAAATGCCACAGTGCATTAAGCTAAATGAGTTAAAAGAAACCTACAGAACTGTGTAATCTTGTATATAGTTTTTATCTCTCCCATGCTTGTTACATTTCCTGCCTGTGCCAATTGAATCAATCTTATCATCCTCATATTACTTCATGATGAACACAAATTATGAAGCACCTCATTACACAGCATTCCTCAAACCTCTTGTTGCTTCCTCACTCTTGGGCAGGGCTGTGGAGTCAGTACACAAAAGCTCTGACTCCAACTCTGAATCCTCAATTTTTAAAGGTCCGACTCCGACTCCTTCATAAAAGCTCAATATGTATTAATGATGGTAAACCTATAAAATGTTTCATCACCACTACGTAAATTATCAGGCTACTTTTTAGCCTTATAACCTATAGTTAAGTATAAGTCTAATGGTTATTGTAGCTATCAGGGCTCTGGAGCTGGAGTATCTAGATAAGATTTTAGATTGAGGTTGGAGTCAGAGTCAGTACATTTTTACCAACTCCGACTCCACCTAAAATTCCTTCCAACTCCAACTCCACAGTCCTGCTCCTGGGACCAAATATTCGCCTCAGCACCTCGTTCTCAAACATTTTTGGTCTGTTTTGCTTCTCAGGGTAAAAGACCACCTTCACAGCCATACAAAACCGAAACAGAACTAGCATAGCATCCAATTATATTTTGAAAATTTTATACCAATTTAACTAATCAAATCAAACATGAAGACGATAAGCATTATGGTAAATGCTCTTGGACCATCCAAAGCACAGCTAAGGCACAGTACATTCTCTTTATCCATAAGATTTATAAATAACGCTTGATATCATACTAAAATAAATGCTACTGATTTCAATGTTCATGTCAATTATGACCATTTCTGTACAGCCCCGTTGGGGTTTCTCTTGCCACCACTAACTTTGGTAATTATAACTGTCCAGAAAAATAAATCTTGGAATTTAAATCCCGGTGTTCTGCACATTGCACCCCAACTTTAATTCTGGTACCACAGGGTTAACTACGTTGCTTATGTAGTGTCACAGAATCCATTAAAGTATGAAGACCCTTCTAGAATTTTTCAGCATACTAGTTTTTAAATACGGAGTTCTTAGCCCTACATCTAGTTGGAACGGCACTTCATCTATACTGTATGTTACACGTTAATCAACACATTTTCTACAGTCCAGCTCCCGTATCTTGATACTTGCAAGGTATTTAAGGAATGCAGGGAGGGTGTGGTAGGTATTCGCCGGGCCAGTGTATATGACTCAGCAAATACCACCTGTTCAAAAACACTTATCACTTACATTAGAGTGACTATGTCAGCTCCTAATGTTGTAGCAGCCAATGTATTTGGGACTGGTATTGTTCACTGATATCTCCTGCCATAAAGCAGCTACTATTTTCATACCATGCCTCTCCCTCGACTTCCGTCTTTCCTCACTTCCTCACCCCCAAGCTTCAAGTTATGGGAACTGGACTGTACTCTCTTTACCTGTAATTGAAGAATGGGCCATTCCACGGTTAGAAGGGGCCCACTTAACGTAGGCTTTCTATTACACACACAGAAATACGGGATGTATATAAAATACTGTCACCAAATGAAAAACCTCTACCATGTGAATCAGTCACACTAATCAAATTCAGCAGTACAAAATGGCTGACAAAGGATGGAGTTTTCTTCTCTTAGCAACATATGGCAAACATCCTGTTTAAGCACTTTTGTTGCAACATGGTGACTGTATAAAGGCACACTGTGTGAAGTGGTTTATAGAGACAAAATCAACAAACTAGGTGCAATGAAACCAGGAGAATGCACAGCAGACAAAATATGGCATTAAAAACTGGTATGATTAACACATGGCAGTCTGCTAGTATAGAGAAGGTGTCAAGACCAAGAAGATCTCACGTATCTGAAGACCAAGCTCTTTTACACAGCCTCACAAAAGCAACTCACTGTGCACTACAAGATCTTCAGATTCCATGTGCAGGCATTATGAGACAATTGGGGGGGGGGGGGGGGGGAGACAGACAGAAAGAAAGAAAGAAAGAAAGAAAGAAAGAAAGAAAGAAAGAAAGAAAGAAAGAAAGAAAGGAGGAGGAGGAGGAGGAGGAGAAAATTTTCCAGTGGACATGTAGGTTAGAACAGCTGACACACAGTGTTCCATTTCAGATGAAACAGCAGAACATTAGGACATGGGGCTCTGAAACATTGTGTGTTGTGACAGCCTGGAGGTCAACACCTGGTGCAGCCATATGTGTGACTGCATAATCTGACCTTCCGTTTTTTGCATGTGGCAATGACTGTGAATGTGTACGTGAATTCACTTATTGCATAGTCTGTCTTGTGACATGTCCATAGCCTCTTCCAAAGTGAGTTCTGCAGACAGAACTTTAATAGAATTCATCCCATTGGGTCTTTGTAACAATCAAAATGACATCACATTATCAGTCCAACACAACTATACGAGTACATTCTTTGGCAAATGCTACATGTTTCAGATTAAACAAGCCATCATCAGGCTAGATACAAACTTAAATTGCAGGTAAAATGCAACTCATAATACTACATTACAATTTTTGCTTACATTTTTTGTGGCATCCCACATCACAATATTAGTATTACAAGGAGGTTGTAATATGCAAAATTAGTCAATAATAAGTAAACATTTTTATTGAGATTAATTATAATGTATACTCTAGTTGTGTTTTTACTTCAGGAGTCTTGGAGTCTCAGAACGCAGTGGGGTAAGATTATGTTGAAATAAGTTAAAAACACTTTTGTTGAGAGTCGGTAGGTATTACTCAAGGTAAGTTGGATAGTGCCACTCCCAGTGGCCATGCGGTCTAAGGCAAAGGTTTGTGGCTGCTCGCCTGCTGGGATTATGGGCTCAAATTCCACTGGGGGCATGGATGTGTCTCTGGTGAGTGTTGCGAGTTTTCAGGGAGAGGTCTTTTGCATCGGGCTGATCACTTGCACAGAGGAATCCTACCAAGTGTGGTGTGTCTACCTCAGTGTGATCATGAAGCCTTGATAATGAGGAGGCCCTGGCCCACTAAAGGCTGCTGTGTCATGTGGGTGTGCGCAGTAGGTGAAGTAGGATAGTTTTGCTTTTACACTGTTGTGCCGAGGAAGAATATGCCAAAAGTTGTTTTTATTTTTACTTGTGTTATGGTCCTATTATGATCTCAGCATGTGAATTTTGACCCTAACTATTTTAATAATTGTTTTTCTACTGGCTACATTTTTGGAGAAAAGCTATTTTATTTATGGTATTCTACGTGTGTTTTTAATTTCCTGATATTTTCAATTTGCAGTTATAATTTATAAGATATAATTTAATGCATAACTGGACTTAAATGTCATGGTTCTACATAAAACCACAACAGTTAAGTCCAATTATTCATCAAATGGATATTTTATAAAACATAACTCAAAATTTAAAATACTAAAAAATTAACAACATGTTTAGAATATCATATATAAAAACAACTTTTCTCCAAAAATACAGTCAGTAGAAGAACAATTATTAAAATACTTACAGTCAAAATACACACGCTGCAATCATAACAGAACCAAAACACAAGTAAAAATAAAAACCACTTTTGACTCATATTTCCTTGGCACAACAGTATAACACAAAACTATCCTATATACCTCTTGTAATACAGACTCTTAACAAAAGTGTTTTCAACTTATTTCAACATAATCTTACTAAGGTGGTTTCTGAGACCTCCAAGACTCCCGAATTAAGAACACAACTAGAATCAATAAATTAGAATTAATTTCAATAAAAATTTTAACTTTAATTTTACTTACAACTGGCTAATTTTGCATATTACAATTTTATTGTGATAATGTGATGTGGGATCCCACAAAAAATATAAAGAAAATTATCGAGTAGTATTATGAGTTGCATTGTTCCTGCAATTTAAGTCTGATTTAGCCTGATGAGGAATTGTTTAATCTGAAATGTGTAATATTTTTCTAAGAATACATAGTTGTGTGGGACTGATAATGTGATGCTGTTTTGATTATCCAGAGAGTGCAATTTAGTGCTCCCCATTACAATTTGAGTATCCTATTTTCCTTAAGGTAATCCAGTAGCTGTTTATGTCTTCTTCAGGTACTACAGCCATACACAGTGTTTCAATAACACAAGGCACTTCAATATTGGTCTGTTCCTGGCAGCCATTTGCTTGACATACATTTTCTGGGCAATGGATTGGTCGAGATGGAGGAATCAAGTTGCCACTGCAGTCCCTAGATTTAAACCCTTTGCACCATTCCTTGTGGGACCACATGAAAGATAATGTGTAACTTAACTTGTAATTGATCATCAGGACCAGTGCAACAGAACTGCAAATGCCATTTCAATGACCACACAAGATATGCTTTAACATATGGTACATGAACTGAGAGAGATTATCATTTTGACAGTGCCTGTACAGCAAAGGGTACCCATGTGAAAACTGTGCAAAAAATTCCCACCTTTTCAAAATTTGTAACAACAATCATAATAAAGGTATGATCTTTGCTTGCAAGTTACCACTACTTAATTTCATGATGTGTTATATGCACCCAGTATTACTTTTGCAGAACAAACATTTAATTTCATACTTTAGGCTGTATATAAAAATCATGAACACTTCCTGGCATAAGGCATAAAATATTCACTTTCACTCATGTTCACCTTTGCTCTATACACATTGGCAGCAATATCAACAGCTGCGAGACCCAGGCCACCAGCTGCTGCTGTTATTAAAACTTGGTCAGTATTCTTTAACTTTCCTCGTCGAACTAGGCCAATAAGAGCTGTCGAATATGAATCTGCCAGTGCAACAGCAGTATCAAAACTCACAGCAGATGGCAGTTGCCATACATCCTGTGAATATTAAATGCACAGTTACACATAAGTTATATAACTTTATTACAACCAGACCAAATAACACACACACACACACACAGATCTACTTGATTAATGATTCCTGTTTCTAATATTTAAATGTACACAACTCAAAAGATGCAACTGACTGTTGTAAAGAATGGTCAGTCAAGCAAACAAGTTCAACCCTAAGTGCCATTATGGCTCTGATTGGCTACTTCCCTCCTCCACTTCCAGTTTCTACATAACCTGCCACTTCCCAAAACTGCCTTGCTTCTACCCTACAAATGCAGTCAGTATGTTCCTCTAGAGGCCACCTGTCAAACCACACAGTGTCATAACCCAGAAACAAAAACAAACTTAATGGTTAATGTGAGAGAAAAATAAGTCCTAAAAATGCTTCACAATTTACAGAATTCTGACAATGACATAACACATCCAGAATCATTAAACTTTGGCCTTCGTACATCATCCAAAGCTTAAAGTAAACAATTCAAACAATGTATTAAGCAAAACAGAAAGGCTAGGTACACAATGAGATGGAGGATCAGGCAGGGTGGAGTAGAGTAGGACAACACAGCATGGGCAAAGTTGTGCAGACTGAGAGACACAGTTTACTTTCCATAAATATGATGAGCTCTTTTTTCACAGTTTTGAGGAAAGAAATATGTTTCTTGCTCTGTCTTTGTTTCTACTGTTCATTTCCATCTTTGTACAAAATCTACAGTTTCTGATGAATAAACTGCAACATACAAGCAAATATCTCCTTGCAGTATTATTTTCCATTATTGAGGTTAAGTCCTTTAGCTATTCCAACTCTCATATTACCTGTCAGCTATGTTTTCATGAAATTAGGGAGGCTGGTGTCACAAAAGACCTATTTTATTCCTTATCCTCTCATACATACTTCAAATACAGCAGTATAACCAGGATACATCTTGTGATCTGTGCATCCATGTGCTGAGCAGCAGAGAGGCAGCTGTGCTTTGAATACAAACTCAAACAGACCAGCACAGGTCTGTGCATGCTCTGCCCTGTGCTGTAATGTGTTGTCTCTTGATATAAAACCACAGACACAGAAATCTGTCCTGTCCTGTGCTATAACGCCTATGTTACCTGCAACTAAATGTGTGCCTGGCCTAAGGAAACCACATACTCATTTGTACCTGATATGCAAAGCTTCCCCCATCCAAGTAGGTGTTTCCCCTATGCCTCTTCCCACGGATGGAAACCAATCCTTTCCCCGAAATGCAGTGTTTTAATTTTTATTTTAAGTAGGGGATGCAGGACAAAGTCCAAAGATTAAATAATTCCAAATTACCTAAAGGGTTGAGTTGCCCAGAGGTTCAGAACAGCCTTCGTATCAGGCCCTAAGCCACACCAAAAGCCTGTTGCTTTGAGGTTAGAAAATATCAGGCCACTTGGCAGGAATGCAACCCATCCCTTTATGCTGTCCTCTAGCCTCCCCACTTGCAGAACAAACATGTTGGTAAGCACTGTGTTCTGTTGAAGGACACTATAAGACCCAACCAACAAATAATAATAATAATAATAATAATAATAATAATAATAATAATAATAATAATAACAACAACAACAACAACAACAACAACAACAACAACAACAACAACAACAACAACAACCATAATAACTCCTCCTACTACTACTACTACTACTGATGCTGCTGCTGCTGTTCTTATTCAGGAACTCAGTTCTCCATTTGCTGGTTTCTGGACAGCTCAACAATACAGGTTTGACACCTCCTTACCCAAACTTAGTGGAAACCTTCCTAGACCTATTTTTATTCTGTTTCACTTCAATTTCCTTGCTCCTGCCAACTACACCATCCTGTTTCTTTCCTTCCTAGTACAACCTTCTATATATGAGCTCTCATGCTGAGTAGCTTGCACATCCCAATACAGTGCTACTGAAATTTTTTCTGATATTTTAACCACTGCCTTTCCATATCAATATATCTTTTACCACTTTAATCACTTTGTCTTCAATTAGTCTTAATGATTCAGCCATACAAATGTTAATCCAGTACTGTTCAGCCAATCTTTCAGCTCTTTTACCAAACCTTCCACTCTCATGTTTCCTGTCTGCCATCCATAAAACTGCTTTACCAGTTGATTTACATAAACATGCGGTGGTTTTTACAAAACAGTGGAATGAAATTGTGAAATAAACAGGAAAGACTGTACAGAATATATGAGTTAAACAAATCCATGATGCAGAAACATGTAAGTTGCATTGGTGTTGTATGTAATAAGTTACAACAATGAAGCCGAATGCGTCTCATGCAAAGGCATATTGTGGTGGTGCAAAATATTTTCAGGCAAAGCTTAATCATTTTGCACTGGCATAGATCCCACACTGCTGAAGTAATTGAAAAATGCTCTGCTGATATTTTTAGAATCTCTGCATAGGTGATTACACTCTACAAATGACCCCCTTTACTGACTGAATTCATGCACCTAACATAAATTGGACAAAAAATCATTTGGCTTTCACAATCTATTTTTCAGCAACAAACCTCCTTTGGTATCTTCAAGAGAGACATCCCTTTTGCCACTCACAACACAACTAGCACACTATGCACAATGTGCAGCGCAGTCACCTGCTTTCTGCAACCCTCTATACATCCTGCAACCTTCCGACCTCCATGCAACACCTGCAGTGTGATCCTACCCTCAGTCTTGTGTCTGACGACAGGGACTAATCCTGTCCCTGAAATGATGCTTTAAATTTTATTTTAAACACAGGATCATGGACAAAGTCACAAGATCAAATGATTCCAAACTGGAAATCCCTATTACTGAGTTCCAGAACTATCACCATCCAAGCTAGTTTCCAAGCACTAACGTTTGGGACATAAAAATCAGTTTTGTAAATTGTTTTGTATGTGACACAGTCATTTACTTTGAGGGACCAATTACAAATGTTTGAAAATATTTCATTCAACAAAGCATAACAAGAGCAGTTTACAGTACTATATGATGAGAAACTTTGTGTAAACATATCACCTCATGTGACTAGGTTATTGAATTCTAGGATGATTCACTGGCCGGGCATGAAGCTGGGATGGGAAGGCAACAAAGAGTCCTTGGCAAATGTCCAACTGGAAGAGTATGAAGTAGATGCGAGAACAATATTAAGAAAAATCTCAAGATATAATTTGGAAGAGAGGTAGATAGAATTAGCTCAATCATTAAGATCCCGTTCTCCTACGATATGACACTGTATCACCAGTTAATCATATCCAAATGCTTTGAGGCAACATACTGTCCACGCCTTCAAGATAGAAATGTCTCCTTGGACATTTTGATCCAACCATTTTCAGCCAAGAGTGTCCTGCCTTTCAGGGTATAAATGTCTTCTTGGACATTTTAACACTTGCAGATCAGACACTACACTGCTCCACACAGGGGGATCTGATCACCCAGTGATGCAGTGTCACTTCTCAAAACCTCAGCTACACCACTGCAAAAACCTCGAACTTGCATGGCTTAATCACATCTAACAGCAGACACTGACAAAACAGTGCGGAATCCTTAGGTTCTGCTGTCAGATTTGGTTTTTAGTTAAACACAATATAAAGGAATGTAGTCTTCGATAATATCACTCTAGCTTTCACTGTACTGAACTTTGTTCACAGTATCTAGTTGCTAAAGAAACATTCTAACTTTCACAGTGAAACTAGCCACCACACTAAAAATACGCATTACTTGCAACGCATATTCAAATGTGCAGCATGTTATACTGTATGAGCCAATAAAAGTGCCACTAAACAAACAAACAAACAAACAAACAAACAAAATGGCATACATACCGATGACTGGAGAACACACTCTTCTGAAAATCCAGAAAAGAGGTCTTTGTTAAGACCAACTATTTTATCTCCCACTTTCAGTCCTTCAGCTGCTTTGGATCCAAGTTCCAAAATTTCTCCGCTCACTTCGTAGCCAGGAATGAAAGGAAGTTTTGGAGCAATTTCATACAAACCATGACATATCATAATATCAGAAGCATTGACACTGCAACACTTTACCTTAATACGAACCTGAAACAATGATATTAATAACACAGTTCTTCACGAAGTACACAAACTGTAAAACTACAACACATTCCACACTGCAGTACTATCAATGTTACAGATATTTGAAATGCCATGTTGAAATGCCCTGTGATGTTAAGACTAGCATACTGTGCACATGGCAACAGCATGATGTGTATCCATTGGAGGACAATGCATACTGCCCTGGCAGGCTGCAGTAGATGTCTGCACAGGCCAAGATTTTAGAATTTTGCCCAGTCCAGCCTGAGAGGCATGCAGCCTGACACTGAAGTTTACTTTCACATCTATTATTGCTACCCAAACCAAACCAAAGACCAATTTTAATTTATACTAACCTGAATACAGCCTGATCAATACATAATCTGCCCTAACTACAATGTCATTAATACACACTTCTTTTAATGCCTAACTGACAATAACACTTGAATAAATTAACAGTACAAGACATCAGACACAAGATTTATAAGGTGTTACTAACTATTCCTGGAACAGGGTAACTACAAAAATCTCCAGTACAATGAAGTCCTTGAGATATGGTTCTGTAGCCCAAATTAACCAAATTTTCTTTCAACAAATTCTCAACTCACTACATGTAATGTACTGACAATGTTAACCTCATTTCAACACTATTTACTGCATGCTGTTGTGCAGCAACAGAATGTAGTCAACATTTTTGCTGCTTAAACTGGTTAGATGATGATCTGGCAGCACTAACCCAGCTATGCTAAAATTTCTTGCACTGCTTGCATTGGTTATGGATATGCAAAGTACATTTTTGGTTACTTTTGACAAATATCTGAAATCCTCCTCATGGATTTTCCGCCAGTCAAGTGTGACCCACATTAATAAGCACACAATTCTATTTTTTATTTTGATTTTTTTTTTTGCATTTCAAATGCATCTTCAAACAACTGAACCACACTACACACTGATGGTTAATATTTTTTACTTTGAAGCCCCTGACGGTAAGAAGGTCAGGCAGATTCAGAAATAAGAACAGTCCAATTTGGTTGTCATGAATCAATATAACACATATGGTGTAGGTGAAACATAGATCACAGAAATCAGATGGGCTTATCATCAGCACTTCCCTGCCTCCTCTCTCTGACAATAATCAGGAAATTCCAGTCAACACGCATTATAACAGTGCAAGCAGTTAGGGCGAACAATAAACTAATCTACAGAACTGTACAACATTCATGTACTGGCAGAACCAATGGAACATAACCCAATCAATTCTACACCATCGCATTTTGGAACAGAGCAGACAGATGTACTGTCAATGTACACCCAAGAACTGCCCAAACCATATATGTAGAACAACGGGCCACAATTCACCCCCTCGCCTCCAGTAATTACATTCAGACGCTTCTAAGCTGCACTTTTCAAGAAATATAACATACTCACTTCATCCTTCTGCAGCTTTTTTCGTTTCTGTTCGTCTATAATTAAAGGCTTTTTCAATTCCTGAAGAACAGCCGCCTTATACACGCTTTTAAACCTATGTCCTACTTTTGAAGTGACCACACAGTGCCCTTCTGCTTGCTTGCATCTTCTAACGTTAAACAATAACGCGGATAATACACTCCTTCCTACAGCTACCGCCATCACATCGGAAGACTACAACCAAGGACTACAATCTTCACTAACGCATACACATTGCGACAATCCGTGACTGTGTAAAATCTGCAAGGGATCTATGCCAGCGAGCATTTCCTACTCATCCACCTTTCATTCATGCCCTACATTCTCTGCCCACACGTACCTCACCAACGGGTCGCCAAGCTCATGAGTTCATGTTACGTAGCAGAAGCGAAGTAGGTACTCGAACTGAGTTATGAAAGTAACCGTCTATAATGACATTCACAAGTTTATAAATCGAGAAACACGTAACAATGTGACAATTCTGCCAATATCAAACCACGGATGACAGTACAACTGGCGCCTAACCACCCCTACTTGTGTGCACACATCCATTTTCATGCGATCGTATCGACTCTTCTTCCTCACATCGAGATTAATCGATATTTGTTCCTTGTCCAGAGAAACTTGAATTACCTTCCGACAGATGGTACCATTACTCCAGTGTTGCGATATTGACCACCCCGGTCCACTATTATTACGTAGTCCAAAATCATTTAACACTAATTTAAGGACTATATTATGAAGTAATCTACTTCTCCAAATTTATATAATCCCACCCTAATAAAACTTACATGACTTAGTGTTAATAATTCTTCAAGTCATGTATTTTTCCTTCAGATTTCGGCCTTGGCAGATAATGTTTTCTAAAAGGACATGATACGGAAGTAACGTGCTTTCCACTAGTATGTGGCAAGCTATGTAATCATTTGTCAGCTGTTTGAAGCTCATATGGTATTTGTGATTAAATAAGTTATTTACAGATACGGATTTTAACAGTTCATCCGAAAATTGGGTAAGCCAAGTTATTTTTATGTTTCGTATGTATTTTAATACTGCATACAACAAAAGTCAATCTGTGCAGGAGAATGGAAAATAACGTTTACGTAGGCAACGAAGTTTTGTAACCGTGCAACATGGGACCTGTGTATGATGCATTATGCCTTTTCAGTTCTTTTCGTATGGTGCACGGAGGATTTTATAAATGGCTAATTAAGCGTGTGCTAATTAATTTCGCGGGGAATGTGCCTACGTTTGTCAGCATGAGCACCGAAGAAGGAAAACCTCTTGCCTCATCTGCGATTGGTAGTTACTTGGCACTTCGGAATTCCACACCTTCTTCCAGCCTGCTTATCTTAATTGTCTGATTGTTAGCAACTGTACGAATTATTGGTGATATCTAAATCGATTGTATCCGGATAATCTTCATCGAATAGTTACTGCATACTACCTTATCCAATGAGAACACGAATATTCCCGCGTTTTAGGGATATTCAACTTTGCACTTAACGAGCAAGTAAAGGTTCAAACATGTATTCTTTATATTTATACAAATTAATAATTGAATGATGATTGATAGCTCTATTTCGTTACGTTCATTGTCTTTTTTCCTTGGGGGGGGGGTGGCAGATGCAGTGTATTGTGAAATAGTTAGAAAAATAAATCGGAAGGCCTCATTGCAGCAAAGTGAAGGAAAATAGCTCCAGCTTATTCCGAATCGTATAAATGATTCAATAAATTAGTTTCGTGAAAAGCAGTTCACATCTCTTTAGTCTCAAGTCATCTCAGAGATTAAATTTTCTTTGTGAATTGTTGAAATCTGTTAACTTAAAAATAAATTATTTGATGTCTCCAGGCATTTATTAAAGGACTCATGAAGTACAGCAATTATGCCATAAGTTACCACACGTTTTATAATGTGTATGTAATAATTTTTTCACACATAATCCACTGCTTTGAGTAATTTTTGTTACCAACAAAGTTGGTGTACATTTATCATTTTACCATTGAGAGTTATTATGTTATGACATACAACTAAAGCGTGACTTTTTACTAAATAACATTTTTTATAGAAAGATTAACTCTCTAATAGGTGCACAGGAAAAGAAAAACTCAAACTATTTCAGGTTGAGACCAGGTGCACCCATTTACATAGGAGCATTTTCCAGTACTTAGGCTTACCAAGGCTTAGTACCAACTTACCTGAATCTGAATTGTCTGCACATGAAAAGCAACTATGACATAAAAACACTTACGGTTTGGGTTACAAAAGAAAAAAGTAGCCAGTAAATTTATGTAAATTCTGTACAGGTAATATAGCACAATGAAAATTACTTTCATATTTTGTACAGGACTTAGGGTTCATGCCTGTTTCAGTAGAACGGTGTATTATTAAAAAGCATGGTATTATATTAAAACATAAGAATACAGTAATTGAAAGAGAATTTAAATTAATGAATATTGCATTATAAACACAGTGTGAGTAAATGATGTGGCAAACTTACAATTTGCTGTAGTCTGATTTTAATTTAAAAGTCATACTGCTGTCCTTTCGAGGGTGCTGGGGGCAAAAATTGGGCTGTTATGTATTGGTGGTAGTGGTAGTAATTGTTGTCCTTACAAACATGTATGTGCAAGTCATTAATAAATCTGTTAGAATGGCAAAATGTTCAACATTCCAAGATAATACCACGTTCACATGTAAAGTAAATATAGAACTTATGGCTGTATTGTCATCTTTCATAAAGACACATAAGCCTGATTGATTAAACTTCATGGAAGAAAATATAATAAACTTTGTTTATACTGCCAAAGTTTGTGAGTCAAAAATGTGAATAATTTGCTAGCAGAGTTCCAAAAGACAGTTACCATGTGTGATGGTAATATCCAGCTGTTCTGCATCATATCAAACTGATGTCAATGAAAAGGCATTTAATAACCCATTACAAGTATATATTTTCATATTCCAAATCAAGGTACAGTGTCACGAGAAATATCTACTAGTAGGCCTACATATAATTCTCACAAAATTCAAATATCTGGACCATTAAATTTATTTTTGTGGCATGCCTTAATACAGTTTAGTTCAGCATAAAACATGTAAATTTCTATGGATGGGTTCATGCACCAGGTTGGAAGATTCTGTGTAGGATGTGGATGTGTAACTGTACAAATTGTAGTCCCATTTGCTGATAGTCATCAGCCTGCCAATACTTGACCTTTGAAGTGGCCTCCTTCATGGTGAAGGACACAGGCCATGGAGGTTGAATACAATACATCATAACTTGCATTAGCCACAGAACTTCATTAACGCTAACTTTGTTGGTTTCCATGGTGATCTCTAAGTAGCAGGAAGAGTATATGGCTCATAAAACAGCAGTTTGTCATAACCCACTGATAAGCAGTTTTACAGGAGACAGAAAATGCTTGACCAATCCTCAGTAGACCAACACGTAAGCATGGTATATTTTTACAAAAATATAAGGACAAGCATTTTTTGGGGGAACACAACATTTTGACAGAAGGTGTGTTTGTAACCCAACTGTCTAGTAATGCAGGAATCTCTGCTTGGTGAATTGTGAATTGAGCAACATGAAATTTGGAACTTGAAATGTCAGAAGTGTCAGCATGGCCATTAAAATCAGGAGCAGGAGAAATGGTGTAGTATGAAAAGGTTAAATATGACATGATAGCACTGAATGTATGGACTGTACATTTGTTTGTGGTAAAGGGAAGAGCTTTTCATATATCAAGTACATAAATAAATAAATAAATAAGATTAGTAGTCAAGAGAATGGGTAGTTGTGTAGTGATGAAGTGTCAGATACAAGAAATTTGAGCAGAACTCATACGGCTTACTTTCTCATTGTAAAGCGCTCTAGTGCCACAGTTCCACTAATATTGTTATTGTTTTTATTCCATTTTTGTGAATATCGTGTTCTTAAGTACAGTTCCTCTCTGCATTAAATTTGTCAGATATGATGTCAGAGTTTCACATCATTGCCTTATTTGTAATTGGTGAGTTATGATCACAGTAATACATAATGTATGGGTATGTATGTGATCTGTCTTCATATGTAATTTCACGTATCTAGCCTAAATGGTTCACTAGTTTCTGCCATCAAACCAAAAGCTAAAGAAAATTTTCTCATGGTCACCAAGCTGTCATGGTCCATTCTTCCATCGCACTTCCCAGAAAAGAAACCCTCTATAAAAGATTGAATATTTTTTCATTGTCTGTTACCACACATAATTTCAGAACCCTATATAAAAATCTGCTGTTGCTGCTCCCATTATGCAAATTTGCCATTCTAACATGTTATTACTGATTGAAGGAAATTAAAACACACACTGTTGTGGTAGCATTGGAAAGTATATTATTCATACCAATTTTATGTAAGGACATACGAAGTATCTTTAGTCATAGATTTTATAATTTTATCTTCATTGAATGTGTATATCACTGTTACATTATCATATTTATGAATATTTCGTCCTTCCACTTGTCATTGTAGATCACACTGTTTGATAATGGCCCAGCTGGTCTGAAACATGTTGGAGATACAATAAAATGGCTGGGGTATCCCACCGTCAGTGTACACAGTTGATTGCTTTAATTACAGATAAAATGTAGACGCCAGAAATAAAACATGACAGGATTGCAGGATATACTGTACTGTGGTCTTAATTTTTTATTTTTAATGATAATCATCTTTTTAAATGCTTATAAATGTATCAAAAACATTACTTTCAATATTCATGGATATATGTTTCTGTGAATAAGCAGTGTAATTGTGTTGAATTAACCCTCCCACTGACAAAACTTTGACAGTATGTAAATTGGCCACACTGTTGATAGTTGTGAGCTGTAATTTTTTATTTTTCAAATGACCAGATGCTCAAATGACCAAAAACAGATTTTGGTATTTCTTAACAGCACATTTTGGAACCAAGTTTATTAGAACAACAATGATCTGTCATTATCACATGAATGTGTTAACATACAGGACACTCACTGTGGTTAGGTGCACCGTCACTCAGAATAGTTCGATAAAAGATTAGGTAACTTTAACAGAAATTGACATGACGTAACACATATTTGCGTCTGATGTCTGAAACAAACCAAATGCATTGTATAATCACCATGTTGCAAGAGTCTTTTGAACCCAGTTATTATCAGAATCTTCTTGTTAGGCAGGCATACTACTGGGGTATCATTTTTGCACTACTTTTGGACTAATACATGAAATTGGCATATGCGTGAGATCACTTGCAAATTAAGTTGAGCTTCAGAGCTCTATAGCAATGTACAAATTAATTTGGCTTCAAGATTCTGCTGAGACTTGAGGTCATTAGACATCTACACTCTTCTGGGATATTATGCAACATCTAGTGGTAATCCTTTACCGACGTTTCAGGACAGATACGTTGTCCCGAAATGTCGATAAAAGATTACCACTAGACAATGTGTAATATCCCAGAAGAGCGGAGATCTCATCAAAACCATGGCAGAAGCCTGAAATCACGGATTGAAGTCATTTGATTTCACGGAGTTCTGTAGCAACTCACAAGGCCTGTTCAGTTTAATGATTTTGTAGTTCTTTAGTAACTCGTGAGCTGACTTTGACTGAAGGGTACTGTAGCTACTGGCAAATGAAATTTGACTTCAGGGTTCTGAACAGACCTGCAGGTTGTTATGATTTAATTTTTGTAGCAACTTGTATATTGAGTTAGAGGTGAGTAGGAATTTGCACGTTGTTTGACTTTGTTTGACTAAAGACTTGCAGGGAAACTTACAAGTTGTTTCAGTTCAGAATTTTGTAGCAACTTGCAAGTTGTTTGCCTGTGGAGTTTTGTAGCAGCTGGCAAATTGTGGTGAACGTTGGGGTTCTGGAGCTTAGCCCACACTTAAGGAGGTGCAGAATTTGGGACAGAGGCATCATACTTCTGCTAACAGTAGAATTTCCATGGTGTAAAAGGCTACCAGTTAATAGCAGATGCCCAGTTACATATTTTGGTTGATGGCACATTTGAAGTTGTATAGAAAAGACTTGGTAGAGGGTAGTGTTTTCTGTATGCATTTTGTGGGTGTTCTTGCTCTATTTTCTTTCTTTCATTCTGTCTTTCTTTTTTCTTTCTCAATATATATGTTCTTTAAGATAGTAACCATACTTTGTAAGAGCATGTACATTTATCTTCCACTTTTTAACTTGCTAATGTAAGTATAACATTTGACTGCCACTCAGTATGCAAGCTGTTTTCATTACTGACATAAATAATTCAGATAGAATATTTCCGGCAACATGAAAATGAATACCAAGTACTTTTAGCTGCCAGAAACAGCTGACTCAGCAGCTTGTGTTTACTCATTTAAACATATTACTGGCTAGGTCTTCGTGAGGTTTTCTGTGTTTCGCAGATCCTTACAGCAAATTTCAGATTAGTCCCTTGTCCTTTTCATGCAATTATAGATTCCACCCACCCCAAGGATGCTTAGTGTTAATGTAATTTTGTAGATCATTACAATGATATCTTATTTACTGTTTTTACAGGGTTGCCAGATCAACACCATTATCACTCTTGTCTTGTCAGTGTACAACCTGCCTTAATGAAAATCCACACTCAGTCTTCAGGAAAGTAAAAAATGCCGTCTTCTCACATGTGATGTCATGTATATCGACGTTTAGGAGGACATACTGCCAGCATGTTCAGGGTAGAAAGGTAGGTCTTGAAAAGAACTGACCTACAGTCACCTCCTACTGTCAGTCCAATAAATAAAACTATCTCTTGTGAGAACAACTCCATAGGTGCCCCCTTGCCATGCCTCTTGAGGACAGGAACAAATGCAAGATCCAGGAATGTTGGGTTCTTATTTGACTACAGGGTGACTAGCCATGTACCCGTCATACAACAGCTGTCATAATATTCACATGCCGCCCCACAGCCTCTTCTATCACATTTTCTTGGTTCGTGGTGTTTTATAAACTCATTGCACTAATGGTTATTCAGATACTATTGTATTTTAAACATACCTGAAAGTCTAGGAGATTTAGGTTGGGTGAGCGAGCAGGCCAAAAAGGACCACCATGCAAAAAAAAAGTGTTCTGTTCCATACTGAAAATGAGCGGCAGCCCGATAGTGCGCGAAATACATCCTTTGGCAAGCACCTTTTGGCACAGTCTTCAGTAATTCTGCAGTGACTACTCCAAAACTCCATGTAGAAAGGTCCAGTCAAGTGTGCAGGAAGTACCTAAAGACCAATTATAAAATCATGAATAACATGCGAGACACTGATGGAAAATCTTTGCTGGTGCCTTCGTTGGACAATTGCATGCTGCTTTTCTTCTGCCCAAACATGATTGTTCTGGCTACTGATAATACTCCCTTAACTAAACGACACCTCATCTGTGTAGAGCACAATGTTGGGGAAACGAGCCTCCTCAAAACAGTTTTGGACAAAGCCTTGTATAAAGTTTTGTGTATAAAGTATGTGTGACCACTGCTTTCCTAATATCACTCAGACACTAATGAAGACAAACTGACAAGAGATGCGGGGGGGGGGGGGGGATGCCAGGCCAAGGAGAAACTTCATATCGAGGAATTAAGTAGTGGAGTTCAATGTGGCCAGACTGGCTGTGTAGAACCGCACATAGCACGCACTGACAGAGGCACAGGGACGGTTGCAAAGTATGCACATTGTGCAGGGAGAACAGTATTTCGTCAATCTGTATCTCACTTATTCTGTATTGTAAGTTTCATACTCCCAACACATTTACGTTAAAGTCATTCTCAGGATGTCATTCTTTCACTGTGGTTCAGATAATACCCGCTATATAGCATGCAGGTTCGGAAGTTTCCGTATTTAATGTACATGAGGTGTCGGTGTACACACAGTTTGAGCTGCTGACAGCATTGTTAAATAAAGCACATATTTTATTCGTAAATAAAATGTACGTGGGCTGGGGTAGTGTAGTTGGTGTAGCGACTTGCACCAGGCTGGGCGGTCCGGGGTTCGAATCCCGCTGGAGCGAGATTTTCCGCATCCGACAAGACCGACGCTGGGGCCCACCCAGCCTCTTGTACAGTGGGTACCGGATACCCAGGGGTAAAGCGGCCTGGGCGTGGCGTTGACCACCCACCCCCTTGTAGGGCCGAGGTTGAAGAAAGAGTAGAGCTATACCTCACCTCCACCTCTTGGCCTTCATGGCCTGTTGTAGGGCGACCTTTACCTTTACCTTTTTAATTTTTAAATAAAATTTACATGAAATTCATTTGAAACCGCGCACTCAGGTGGGAGAGTCAGGCAGTCCCCCCCCCCCCCCCCAACGTCAAGTGGGACACCTGTAACGCGTTAGTTAAAGGCTGTGCTGTCTATAAAACTCACTGTATTAACAGTACGTAAATATAAAACAAAGCTTGTATTCAGAGTTTAAACACGCACCCAATACATAGTTCAGTGATCGGCAGTAGGCTACAGTGTAGTCTCCATTGTTTACGCGTTGCGAAAATTGCCAAATATAATTGGACCCTCTTACTTTCAGATTTAGTGGCACTGTGCTTCGCTGTCATGTAAGATATTATATAGGCTTACTCAGTGTATCATTATTAAGTGCAGATTTGTCCAGATAAGTGATTACATAGTGAATTTCCTAAACACCGCTTCCTTGAAGGGAATTGTGCGTCATGTGTCGGCCCGGCTTGACAGGAGGAGCGTCCGACTCTTCCTCTCGCACAGTCTCATTGTATAGGAGACACGTTGTAACTGGAAATAGTTCATGTAAGAGCCAAGGTGTAGTAAGGTGGTGTAAGAATGTCATGGAAGTTGTGATGTGAACTGTACTGAACTGGCTCCTATTCTGTGACGGGCTGAATGTGTTGAACATTCGATTTCTGTACGAACAGGCAACTTGTTGAGCACCTCAGTAACTTCTTTCTGCTTGAGTAGGACTCAGTCATAGAAGCAGGTTGTTTAATCAGACGATGATCCTTCATTATTGCAAGATTTTACATAGATAACATTTCGTGTGGGTTGTCTAAATTACCCACAATTGTACGGAGCGAAATTAAACGTAATTGACTTGTGGGTAAAATGCAGTTAAGTAGTTTGGCTTTTCATATTCACATCGGTGTTCAGGTCCAGTGGATTTCATCACTCACGTCGTCGAAAGTCGCAAAGGCATGTGATAAAATAGATCGGGTTGATGTTTCTCCTTGTTCGTGGCACAAGATCGTCATTAATCTGTCGTTTGTCACTCTAGTCGAGCATTCCGAATTCTTCTGTTTTCGAAATATGATGATTATTATTATTATCATCATCAGCATCATCATCTCCTCCTTTATGCAGGGTATTCACACTTATATACCTGAAACAAACCATGTTTCTAGGGTATACAGTGTCGTAGCTGTTCTGCGCGTACTATTAATGGTGCATATAACGCTGTCTTCAATATGAAACTCTTTTATGCTTCTACATTAGCACTTTCCGCAGTATGTGTGCTGTGCCCAATACAGTATAGCTGTTTTCTGTAGTTCCTTGATATCGTGCTTTCCTGGTATGCTGCTCAAGTATTTTCTAAAGGATTTTGAAATGGTTCCAGTTGCTCCTATTATTACTGGCGTCATATTATTATTATTATTATTATTATTATCCGAATTTCTCACTTCTCAGCTTTAGCTGGGAAATTTTCACCTATCCTGGGATGTATCATCAACAGGATTAGGCTCGGTGGTCTGATGTGTAATTTAGGAAATTTCTTAAAATTGAGCATGTGCCAAGAATTACCACTTTTTGCATTTGTATATATGTGTTTGGGTGCAGGTTAAGTATCTTTAAACTTTGTGACAGTGACCTTGGAATTATTCCCGTAGCTGAAATTACTATTGGGACCACTTGTACTGCGTCCTGCTTCCATGTAACACGTATTTCGTTCGCCAGTTCTTGGTATTTGTTTTGTTTTTCGGTTATTGTTTTGGCGAGATTGTGTGTATTTGGAATAGCTATGTCTATTAGAAAGGTATTTTTTGTTTTCTTGTTCGTGAGAGTTATGTCAGGTCGGTTGCAAGGTACTGTTTTGTCCGTAATAACGCTGCGATTATTATTATTATTATTATTATTATTATTATTACCACCACCAATGTTGGTATCGACACAGAGATTTGAAATTAAAGTGCGCATGTATTTATAAGCAGTTACTGGAGACTTTAGCAATGGTTGATAGGATGAAGATTTTAGATCAAGGTTTTGACGTCCGCCACGAAAGTTGCTGAATCATGAACCTGCACTTGTAACGTAGGTCATAGGACCTTGGCTAGATATACAGCTGTCTCTTTCTCTCGTCACGCCCGCTTGGGCATGAGACGGCTTGCTGCAGCGCGGTTCAGGTTCGAAGCGTCTTTAAAACTTCTGAATTTTGAGGGTATTTTGCATGTGCGCTATTTCAGTAATGCAGAATTAATCCCGTCCCCGGTCTTTTGACTATAAAAATTAGAAACACTCAGTACTTCATTACTAGCGAGCCTGTGATGAATGTTAGGATGCGTTTGAGAAGTGTTTAAGATTCTACTCCCGCGCCCACTTCGAAAATGTGAGCAAAATCACATTTCATTCAGAAAGTAAGTTATACTTTCCAAATGGGAGACGGCGTTGTGCTCTGCTTTATTGCATGTTCTTTGTACGTTGTTTAGAACGAATGAGACACGATTCGACGGATTTTGATGAAGTTTCGTATCAGAAACAGCCGTCTTTTGTTCCTGTCAGGTAAACTATATTTCACGTGAAGCTGCAAGACTCACCACGCAAAATTGTAGGCTACGTGGCAAACGTTGCAATTTCCATCTTTAGGGTGAATTAGTCTGAGGATTACGGGAGGAAGGGCGTCAATGTAAATCTGGCAGCGGGCAGTGTCTGGAAGGGTAAGCAATCGGACCGTTGCGTTCCACACACCGTACGCTGCCAGTTGTATACC
Organism: Coptotermes formosanus; assembly: GCA_013340265.1. NCBI lineage: Eukaryota > Metazoa > Arthropoda > Insecta > Blattodea > Rhinotermitidae > Coptotermes > Coptotermes formosanus. The sequence goes on along the minus strand of BLKM01008356.1, from coordinate 1,636,321 downwards.
AGCACCCCGGTACCGACATGTCGACACCTTCCTACCACGTTGAGTTAACGGGTCTGCGCAGATTACACCGCCGTCATAGCCACGCCCCGCCCGCCGACGCTTGTCAGCTACCTGGCAATATTGCTCAACAGTTTTAGGCACCGGTTACGGACGTGGGCGATCGCAGTCAGCGTCTCCCTCGTTAAGACCGCGAGACGCAACCAAAAGCTCAACTGCGCAGCCTAGACGCTGGGCAGGATAGGCCCTTTCTTTAGCAAGAGAAGTGGTCTGTCAGAAACGGTGTTCTGTCTTTTAAGCAGCTTCTTCGTCCTGTGATAGACCATGCGTGCCCTATACGGAGGTCCGCTGCCCGCATCCACGTCCGCAAACTGCAAGTGTTATAATCGCCGTGTCTTTGCCTTGCTACTAACGCACTTTCGTACGTAGACAAGCAAATTCAGGAGGATTGTAAGGCGCCAGTTCTTGCTGACTGCATCAGAGCACAAACCGATGGTTTCGCCTCAAAGTTAACCTGGTGCGGGGACCCCCCTAGTTGGGCAACGTGTAAGTCAGCTGTGCCCTCCGAATGCTGGGCGAAGTCGTTTGGGGCTGTAAACAAAATCGACTGAAAACCAGTGTGCCAGCAGGGGCTGCTCCTAAAAAGGCTGTCATATGAACAGAAAGAACTGTGTCTAGCACTCTTCCGCTATCCTGACTTAGGTTTTCTGTGATTTACCTTAGTTGTAAGGCAAATGCCAGGAAATAATTACATGACGGGGCATGGACCCAATCACGAGGCCTTCAGTCAAATTGACTCCCCCAGAGTAGCGCAAGCTTCCAATCTACGCGACCGAGCTACTCTGTATTAAAACCCTAAATATCTATGCAACCAATCGCCCCGTCTCTTTGAAAATACATCGCCTTTTATAGCACAAGTCTTAGCACGACTGCGTCAAGAACTGCAGCAAAGACGGGGAAGTTGGGTTCCGTAACCCCTAAGCCATACCGCCGTAATCACTCACATGTCCGGCTGGCAGTATGGAGCCTGGATTTATCGTGCTAAATTATGACTTCGGCGCAGCAGCCCAGCCTCTTGCGATGAATGGCCTGTCGTAACCTGTCAAGTGTGCCACAATGACATCCAACAGCCCGGCAGTTGCAGGAAATCCACAAGAAACACACCGTTATGGTTCTAAAAGTAGTTGCCATGATCTTACTGACGGTATTGCTTTGTACTTCTGTGCTGGAGATGAGTATTTTCACATCAGTGATACTTTTTTGGTTACGGGTGTCGCGTGATTGACCATTGTTTCATGCCGTGTAGTAATACACTGCGGACTGCTCTCCTTGATCGGCATAATGTGTGAGAAGCATGAGACAGTGTCACACCGGACCTTTGTGATCGTCATACGAGTTTCTTTAGCATCCAGCGCGCACACACTTCTCTGTAATCCAGTCTGGACTGTACTGTGCGCATTAGACAGCGAAATGTTCAGGTCTCTGCCGCTTAAACCGTTTTAATGCGTCTGTCGTCTCTAGACGACACACGTTATCATGTGCAGTGGGCGTGCATGGGCGCCCGAATCCCTGCTTGTCTTCAACATTGTCCAGCCGTTAGCGGAAGCATTGCAGTGTATCCACACCTGTTTCCATGCCAATACACATGCTGTGTACGGCTTCACAAACTGGCGAATTTCAACCGGTGCAACACTCTTCACACATACTCAGAATGACACCGCGTACCTCGATACTGAACCATGTTTCCAGTAGGCCTGCCTCCTTTAAACTAATTCTCCGCCGATACGATACGCTTACAATGCCCTCACACTGCTCTAGTTACAACAAAGACGATCGACGCGTGCTCTTTACATGGTGAAATCCGCGGTCGGATGATGCTATTTTACGTGAGGTATGGTGTAGCTTCGTTTTTGTAACCTCACTGTATTTGGCCACGCAGACGACTTGTTTGATCAGTCGTCGTACAGTGTTAAGAGTGGAAATTATCGGCAAATGGATCCAGTGTACGCAAGCGTTGAGTGTCTACAGCCATTGATCATTTCTAGTGGCTGTAGAGAATAAATTACCAGAATAAAGAAACAGCATGGTTGTTTACCGGCAGGTTCCCGAAACATTGGTTTTACCCCATCATCACAGCACTTAAATGTTCTCATCCAACTGAATTATTGGATCTACACCTAGGCAAGCTACGTATGTTCAATGCTAACATGTGTATTCCCGTACATTCATACAGCTCTATACTCAGTGTTAAACTGTATTGTAACTTTGATAAAATAAAGACTACTTAACGGGACTGTTGTAATAGTGATAAAACAAACAAACAGTACTTATAGTGCTGTTGTAATCTCGATAAAATAAAACAATACTTACATTACTGTTGTAATCTTGATAACGTAAACAAACACTGTTTACAATATTATTGTATCTTTATCAAATAAACAGATCGTACCAGATACGCCCCACTGTGTCGACGTGGCCTCGCACAATTTTTGCCCACGAATTCCGCATTCGTGGGCAAAAATTGTGTCGTGCTCCATGACTGGAAAGCTCCACAGCATCACACACCACCTTCCTCCGCTGTTAGAGGCTTCAGTTTTAGCTGAACCGGACACAGGGACGGTCAGACAGCGCTGGTCATGACTGGCCGTGTTTTTTAACTGGTTCTTTTATTGTCAATGTTGGCGTTTTCGTTTAACTCTTTACGTTTTTCTGTTCCAGACGTAGTGTTTCGTTGTCTTATCTGGACCCCTGACTGCTCATTGTGCTTACCTGCCTCACTAAAAGTGCATCCAGACTACCCGTGTTTGGGCTGGTGCTCGTGCTCTGACGTCTGTGCCACATTAACCTTTTAAAGCCTAGCGGTAACTTTACATACGACCAGGTTTAACATTAAAAAATTCTACGTGGTGCCCACATTGCGTTTATGTGTTTTGTACGGATCTCAGAACAAACAGCAACTTTTGCCTTATTAACCTTTCAAAGCCTAGCGGTAACTTTACGTACGGCCAGGTTTAACATTAAAAAATCCTACGTGGTGCCCACATTGCGTTTATGTGTTTTGTACGGATCTCAGAACAAACAGCAACTTTTGCCTTATAACACATTAAGAGATTGGTTTTTATAACCGAAGTGGACAGTGTTTACAGCGCGGTACGCACTGAGTCCTTATATAAAACAGATACGCTTCGTCTTTAAAGGGTTAAACATTAAGAGATTGGTTTTTATAACCGAAGTGGAGAGTGTTTACAGCGCGGTACGCAATGAGTCCTTATATAAAACAGATACGCTTCGTCTTTAAAGGGTTAAAAGTGGACGGTTTCACGATCCCAACCCTAAATAACGTAAACCACGCACGCTTTGGGTTTAAGCGGCTCGGCACAGATGCTCGCCAAGGCGCCCGACATTTAGCATACTGCAAGCCACAAAGCGAGCAGTCTGTACACGTGCAGTAATAACGTGCCGCGAGCACTTGCACGTCATGCAGTAGTCTAGACGCACCGAAGGGGATATCTGTCTGGCCCCCCCCCCCCTCCCACAGTGTTTCGCAACTCCTGTTTGTCCAGTGATGTGTATGTCTGTAGCGAATTTCAGTGGCAGAGATTAGAACGTAATTGAGAAGAGTGTGGTTTTCCGGGTGAAGTGCCTACAAAACACTCGTTCATCGCAACTGCACCAACATACCAATCTCAGAAGAATTTCGTTTAGCCCTCTGAACCCTGAAATTCAGCTAGGAATATCTCACAGAAAGCACATTGCATCTGTATTACAAAGGCGAGTTGGTTAATGCTGTTGAAGGATGTTATCAGCTGCTGTTGTGAGAATCATACGAAACACCAATTTGTGGGCAAAATGTAAAGTTATTTTTGTGTTAAAGTAGGTGGTAGATGTAGAAACAAGGAGAACTCATCAGTCAAACCTCCGTCAGACCGAGCCTTGACATACGTAACTACGCAATTTCATAGGTAATTGTATAGCGGTAGGGCGATTCTTCATTTTGAAGAGAAGTGGAAGGAAGTGGCCGTGGCTTCATTCAAACTGCTGTCGCAGCGTTCTAAAAGCCGCAGTCAGTCGGCCTCCGTGCCGAAATTCGAACTTACCGCTCCCGCATATGGAACGAGCGCCAACCACTGGGTGTTACCACACAATTATGCACTTACATGTATTTTCTGTCAGTCATTAAAGACGTGGATAAGCGTCGTAACGACCTGCACGAACATACGCAACTGCTGTTGCCTTTACTTCGATGTGGACATGGACAACGTAATCTGCAGTCGGTGTGGCGATTTTAGGCGCGTTCGCAAAATTGCGAAATGCAACCATTAGCTCCGTTATGTGTGTCTGTCTGTCTGTCGGTCCGTTTGTCTGTCCGTCCGCATGGAACAACTCGGCTGCCACTGGGCAGATGTTCATGAAATTTGACATCTGAGGATTTTCGAAACTCTGCCGAGAAAATTCAAGTTTCATTAAAATCTGACAAGAATAATGGATACTTTACATGGAGACATACGTATATATAATAAATTGCCAAATTCTCCTTAGAATGAGAAATGCTTGAGACAAGTTGTAGAGAAAATCGAAACACATTTTATGTACAATAACTTTTTCCGAAAGTCGTGCCGTTTATTAGATAGTGTGGGAAAATATGGTACAGCCGGACAGGCCACAGATGACAATATACGGCGCATGCGCTTTGCATGCCGGATAACTAAGGCTACAGACACACACTAGGAATATATAATACTTCTGCTTTCCGTGGCAATAATGTTACGCGAGCGTGTCTGAGTATCTCTCTTGTTCTTCCAAGTGTAGGTTGTTTCGTGGTTTCGATAGGATGCAGAATATTAACAAGAAGGTGTGGGCAGACGTAACCACAGCTTTCGTCAGATGTTTTCGTCAGACCCATAAATCAGTAGTCACATTACTTCTGTGTGTAATTTCCTCTAGTGCTTATGCCAACCACATTACAGTTGCGAGCTTCGAGCTATCCACAGACGTGTGGCTGGGGGGATCCGTTCTTCTGGGATGTGACGCCGCGTTGCTGTGTAGTCGGTTGCCAACATTTCGGAGGATAGTTTCCTTCACCTTGTTTGGAAACGACGGGAGCCGCTTACCCAGTTAACGCCGTTTCATATCCCAGAAGAACGGATTCTACAGTAAATATGTGAGATACAATGCAAAGTTTCGCAGAATCGCCGCATTTTCACGGTCGGAATGTAAACTATATTTCATAATAGGTGTGTAGATAGGCGCAAAATCTGTACGAGCTGTCATAGGGTTAGCTGCAGGTGTTTCAGCTGTCGAAAATCATGTAACGTTTAAGCTCGTAAATTATTGCTTATATTGAGAGTTTTATATCACCTAAAGCACATACTTATCTTTTTATGTAAATATTGGGGGATGTATAAATAAAACTAATTACTCTGTATCTTAGGCATTAGAGCTGAGCGACACGTGTTGTCCGGGAAGTAACCTTCATAGTTGCTCACATGGGGATTCCCCGCGCCAAGTTCCAGTTGTGTGAGAGAAGCAGCAGTGATACGTGCTGGCAGACGGGAAGAATCGTTTGTGTTTTTTTCTGGGAAATCAGGGAATCTGAAGGACAATTGTAACCACTGCCCATGGAATATCTCTGGAGATATTCACGTAGTTTATTCACACTACTGCAGTTTTCTGATTGAACTGTGATGAAACATTGGAGATTATTTGAAGGTTGTTCATTCCGTTCGTTGTTCTGATCAGTGTAGTCAATTTATAGTACGAACCCAATACACACGACTATTCACATATGAATGTTACATGTATATAGCTCCGATGTGTTGGTACAATAAATTGACTACATTTGACATTAGTTTACAAGAATGGGAACAGTGAAATCTAGTGTCAACGGTTACGGCAGTATGTTAGTGAATTCAATGATTGCCTCTTCTATGAGGCATGTAGAAGACCTATTGTAGCGCAACAGCTACGCCAAGTTAACGCAACATTTACGACGAAAATGGAGGCAAGCCATTGGCGTACCTACACTTTTAGGGCCCTGGCGCAAAGCAGTTATTGCCCCTTCTCTCCAGCAAGGTCCCATTACTTCCAAGTATAACTAAAAGAAATATTTTCATATGAATCGGTACATAAAAACAACTACATATATTTTCAACAACGGGTTAAGGTTTCAACTTGTGTGTGTACTGTACATTGGCAGCCATGACTGTTGGAACTGTGACGTCACTGTCTTACCTTTAGTATGTTACCCGTAGCATCTTTATTCGCAAGAATGGTATCCGTTAAACGAGATGTGAACAGCAGGGCAGAAATTCAGGTAAATGTTATCTTGCATTGGCACGTTCACTTTTAAGTATTACAGTTCGAGATGTTAGTGAGTAAAATTTTGCAAATGGTTCGGCATTAGTATGGAATTAACTTATGCCGGTGTTAATACATTACTTCCACTTCTGTCATGGCGTGGAATGTCTGCAGCGAATCCCACAGCAGCGCACACTTGCAGTGAAGCTGTGCAGACTGTGTAGTTAGATTACGAGTGTAGCTACAGGAAGAGCATGCAAAGCATAGGGACCCACAAACACAGCGGGCCCACAAGCCCATCGCAGCAAGTTATTTGCTGCAGTAACTCAATACCACGAATAATTAGGCGAATTGGAGCGTTTTCACGAGAACTAAACTTGGCGCGAATACGTTTCAGCGTTGCCAACCGCAGCATAAGTTTGGCTGCTGTGCGCGAGAGTTAATATCTCACATTTTGAGACTGTGTTTTATTGGACCAATTGTAGAGGTCTGCATTATTTGCTGACTGCTCAGCTTATCTGTGAACCAGTTTCTTAATAACCGCCCAGAACTTTGAAGTGGCATAATTTTGGAAACAGTCGCACAGTTTCGTTTCATTGGTAGCACAATTGTTCGTTGGTAGGTTGGCAACTCTGATACGTGGCGGAGAACAGTTATTTACGTAAATGTTTTTGTTGTGAATTGCACAAGATAAATTCTCAAATTAATCTACAATTTTTAGGGATGCAAACAGTGAACAACGAGTTTGGATTTCTTGAACCCCCCAACGTACCAGAAGCAGATATTTTAAACCTTTGTGCAGATCTCAATAAACAGTACCCGAAAGTGGTGTCTCCTCATTTCCTAATCAATCTTTTCATGGTTTCCTTGTTAAGAAAATACTTTAACTGTAAACAAGTCAGTTTGGCAATTTTTGGAATTAGGCCTACTTCTTACAATGAAAAACAGTTCAGAAATTATTGTTCCGAGATATGCACTGTTATCGTGTTGCCTTTTATGTTTTCGCTAAAAGTGGCCAGTTTCGAATGGTCGTTTAGTAATCTAAAAGTAATGCAAACGAACAAGAGTACAAAATTACGAATCAGGCTAAATGGTCTTACTATTCTGGTTACCGAATACGAAGAACCAGCCAAAGATGACATTAAAGAACTTGCCAGCGATTCTGCAAACGCAAAGGGCAGGAAGAAGAATGTTTTAATTAGGACCCGATGGGTTTCTTGGAAACATAACACATTAAAATTTTCTGAAAATTGAGTTCATGTATCCGCTAATAGTGTTTGGGGTGACGCATACCTTCATGCATACATCCCCCCTCCCGGCCCAAAAAACTGCAAATGTCCACAGCCCTACTGATTCTGCATATAATTACAAGAAACAAGATTTAAGCAAACATACTTGAAAACCAGATCTATTTATGACAGTTTATAAAATGTGGGCACGTACTGTACCTCATGCGTACGACAGGGACAGAAGTCCTAGCTACGCCGCTGAGCCAGGTGGTGTGAAATTTGACAACAGTTTGTGACAGTTACAGATGTCTCACCATACATGGAAAAGGCAGGAGAAGGGCTTCAAATGAGCTACCTGAAACAGGTGTATGTTACATGTATTGCACGTGCTTTGCACAGGGTTTGTGGAACAACTCAAATTATTTCTCTAAACGTAGACAGCTTAATGGCCAAAGGGAAGAAACTAAAATCACCAACTACATTGTGGCTCTTACAAATAAAACTACAGTCACGCCACTCCCTCCAGCTCCATTGTTGGCAAGTTGGGAAACCTGGGTCGATGTGAGATCTGCGCTGTTCTGGGATATCACGCAGCGTTGAGTGATAGTTCTGTACTGACGTTTCGGGACAACCTATCTGTCCCATCTTCACGGGTCTTCTTGGACTTCTTGACCCTTGAAAATGGGACGGATAGGTTGTCCCGAAACGTCGGTACAGAAGTATCACTCAGCGCTGAGTAATATCGCAGAAGAGCGCGGATCTCATCTACACCGCGGCGGAAGCCTGAAATCACGCTGGGTCGACGTCTTTGCCTTCTGTGGAGGAAACTGAAATATCTTGTTCTGTGGCAAGTGGGCTTCACACGCTTGGTGCTTCTTCTATGGCAATATTGCAGTACTGCAAGAAACACTAAAAGACTAAACTTCACTGAAGATGCTTCCATACTAATGTGGTCTACGTCTGGTAATTTCAGCTTTCTGTCGCCGTCTATAACGACGTTGGAAAAGACCACAAAATTTATTGGCAGAAACAATGAAATAAACGAACGACATTCAAGGTGAAATGAATAAAATCAAGGACCCCACAGCTGATGCAGTAAAACAAAAATTCCGTCCATGTTTCAGTCAGAATGAAGGACTTTAATCTTTTGCAGAGAGGAAACAGCTATTTTGGTGATTTCAGGCTTCTTCCGCGGTGTAAATGAGATCTGCGCTCTTTTGGGATTTTACGCAGCGTAGAATGGTGATTTATTGTCGACGTTTCGGGACAACTTATTGGTCCCATCTTCAAGGATCAGGCAGTCCAAGAACTGCTTGACCCTCTTTTAACACGCTTGACCCTTGCAGGTGGGACCAATAGGTTGTCCGGAAACGTCGGTAATAAGGTACTATTCTACGCTGCGTAAAATCCCAAAAGAGTGCAGATCGCAAGAACTGTCTGAAGCTGAAGACCCGAAGGACTTGAATGTTGGTGACATCGTGTGTTACAGGTATAAGATGTGTTAGTAGCACCATGTGTTAGAGGTACAAAACTTGAGTGTTAATGACATGGTGTGTTACAGGTTTAAGACTTGTGCCTTCGTGACAGTGTATTACAGGTATTAGACTTGTGTGTTAATGACATAGTGTGTTACACGATTTGAGTTTTAGTGACATTGTGTGTTACATGTGTAAGACCTGTTAGTAATGTCATGTGTTAAAGGTATAAGACTTGAGTGTTCGTGATATCGTGTGCTACATGTGTAAGGCTTGTGTGTGTGTGTTACAGATGTACAACTTGTGTGTTAGTGACACAGTGTTGTGAGATTTGAGTTCTAGTGACATCGTGTGTTACAGGCGTAACACTTGAGTAGGGGATTTTGAAAGTGCGCAGGGAAGTGGCTTCGGGTGAGATGAAGTTGACAGTGGTTTGGCAGTTAACTAACTCCATGGAGCAGAGCCCTTCTTGAGAAGCTAACAGGTCCTCAGCTAGTCAAGAAATGTCCCGCATTTAATGGAATCTGACGATTCATTACCGCATTTACAAGAGCCCGCCACCTGTCCCTATCCTGAGCCAGCTCAATCCAGTCCATGCCCTCCCATCCCACTTCTCGAAGATCCATTTTGATATTATCCTCCCATCTACGCCTGGGTCTTCCAAGTGGTCTCATTCCCTCAGGTCTCCCTACCAAAATCCTGTATACACGTCGCCTTTCCCCATACATGCTACATGCCCCGCCCATCTGATTCTTCTCGATTTGATCACCCGAACTGTATTTGGTGATGAGTACAAATTATTAAGTTCCTGTGGTTTGGCAGTTACCAGCGGTAATGGGTACAGGACACGGGTGTGTCAACACAAGCCTGTCGTTTCTTACTACGTACAATATGAGTATGCTGAAAATGTGCAACCAGCACCACACGAGGTTGGTATAACGGTAACGTTCTAGACCTATTTCGGGAAGATTCCGTTTCGAATCTTGTCCGGGACACCGGCTATCGTGACTCAGATGACCGTGGTTTTCTTGAGTCCTTCCACGGAAATTCTGGGCTGTGTCTCGACTATACCACAACCGACTTCTTCAAAAATTTTTTCCAACTGATCATACACCAGTCCTCCTACCATCAACACTTAGTCTTGAGATACTGCGAGCGCAACGTTGCAGACAAACCACACAACAGAAACCAGACAAACGAATAGCCCGCCCCCGGGCCCCCGGGTCAATAACATACCTCATTTAGGTGCTCCAAGCTAGTGACACTATAAAGGCGATGTGAACTCTATAGCCTATGCGTAGGCCAGTAAAGACATACAAAATTCTTAGTATTTAGTTTGTGATATGGAAGGGACGTAAAGATCTTAGGCTGCACAAGACATGCTGGGTGTTGATTTTTACAGCACATATTAGGAGCACGTAACAGTAAAACCAGTTCACACACTGCAGTACAAAAGGACTGTAAATTTTCTGTACACGAAGGGGGCTAGTTCTTATGACCGATTGCAAGGACATACATATGTAGCAAGGGCTTATCAGTTTAAGGAGAACTACGGATGTACTGTGTCGCATGTCATGAAACACGAGGCATTCATGCCTGAGCAGTAAACGTAATTAAGTAATTTCTCTGTGTTGTACGTTCTACTGACCAATGGAACTTTATAGTACCTTAACGTTTATTTGTACGTGAATGGCCACTTCACCTTTTTGTGCTTGTGAATTCCCATTTGGCTGCCCAGATTTGAGCGTAATTGTACATTGTGAACACTCGCTCGATTTCCCAGATTACTCATGAGCTTGTTAAAAGGCGTATATAGGCATACAGATGACACTAATGATTCCATGCACCGTAACAAGTTGCATGCACCGTGTGGAAGGTGGAGTCATTGTTATGGTTACAACGTACCGGTAACCTTGACACGTGGACATAATTTTGAATAACTTGTCAAGGTAGATGCTTCTAAAGCTCTCGCATTTGTATGATTATGCCAATAGTCTAAAATTAGGTCTGGGGTGTGACGGCCTGTTTTTATGGCTTTGATAGTTTGATGTATGCTTCGCTGATAAATTATAAATTGAAATTTAAGCTTATGAAACCATGTTGCAACTATATATACCACCTGCTGTAACTTAAAAACTCTGCATTTTATTCACTGTATTTAAGGCATGTGTTTTCTGTGACTAACTCTGTGGCGCGTAGTCCTTCTGAGAGGCTGACAGGTCATAAGCAGTCCAAGAAATACCCCGAATTTTGTGGAACCCCAAGGTACGTTACCGTATTCACAACAATCCGCCACATGTCCCTATCCTGACCGGATGAATCCAGTCTCACACCCTGACACTCTATTTCTTTAACCTTTTAAAGCCTAGCGGTAACTTTACGTACCGCCAGGTTTAACATTAAAAAATTCTACGTGGTGCCCACATTGCGTTTATGTGTTTTGTACCGATCTCAGAACAAACAGCAACTTTTGCCTTATAAAGCATTAAGAGACTGGTTTTTATAACCGAAGTGGAGAGTGTTTACAGCGCGGTACGCACTGAGTCCTTATATAAAACAGTAAGCTTCGTCTTTAAAGGGTTAAGCTTCGTTTTCATATTACGCTCCCACCAATGCTCAGATCTTCCAAATGGCCTTTTTCGTTTAGTTTTCCCCAGCGAAACCATGTACATGTTTCTCTTCGCCCCTCTCCTGCATGTCACGTGCTCTGCTCATCTCGTACTCCTTGATTTACTCACCCTAAGAATATTTGGAGAGGACCTAAATTTATGAAGCGCCTCATTAGGAAGTTTTATGTAGCCTGTTGTTACCTCCTTCCTCACAGCCCCTAGTATCGTCATGAACATCCTGTTCTCGTATGATTCTCACAGTAAACAGCAACTATTTCCTTATATAACACTGACCAGTCGGCCCTTATGATGGAGAGCGAGGGTGTTCTATTTGAGGCAGGACCTGAAGTTCTGTGTGTGGTGTAGACTAGTGTTAGTCTTCCAGATGTTAATTATGTATCGACAAGGCATAGAGATGCCTTACATTCTCCAGAGTGCCCCGTTCACATAATGTCAGTACCATTTTATGTGACATTTTTGTATGTTAACGTCAGTTGGCAACACTGGGTAACAAATAATATTGATAACTAGTCAGGTTAGACATCGGTACAGTGTACTATTTTAACTTTTAAAGCACATGGTGTCTGTGCATGCCACCGGCTTTAAAACTGGAAAACTATGCACTTCTTCCACGCAGTATATTTATGTATTTTGTATATCATAGTAAGTATCGATCATTTACCCATACAGGATTAACCAGTTGGTCTTTATGGCGGAAACACAGTATTTCTGTGACGTAGGAACTGATTCTTAATAATATTAATCAGACAAACCTCAAGGCGTCCAAAGTTGATCAGCACAGTTCATGCTACTGTAGCAGAGTATATATAATATACGACTCATGTGTGTAGCATGTAATAAGTGTCATAAATGCCTGTTTATGTACCTTAAACGGAAATATTGCATATGTGAACATTCTGGGTCTAGTTATAATCGTCCGCATGTGTACGACACATTATTCAGTTAGGCATGAAGCTTATATTATAAGTGAAAACGTGAGAAGTGTGTCGTCTAGACATAGTTGCTTCACATGAGACGTGTTTGTCAACCACGTTACGTAGAAAATCGTCACACAGTTCTCTCGCACAGGGATTGCGAAATCGCGCGCCATATTCAGAGGAACACATGATCAAGTTCCTTGTTCGTAATGCAGTTGCAGAAAACAAGGTTGGATCTATTGTCTGATTTGTCTTACCAAGGCCAGACGGATCCCAAACACGGTGTACAGTTTCTTGCTGTCACATTTCGAAGTGTGTAATTAGCCGCATAAATTACATTGTACAAACTGAAAACGACACCATTTTAGGTGATAATCTCTGGCCACGTGTCCTATTACAGCCGATTTAGAGCGGTGTTTCTTAAACGGGGGTCCGCGGAACGCTTTGATTTGTGCCTAAGGTATCTGAATTTCAGTGGATTCTACTCAGCAGAACATAAAAGTCTTTTGCTTGTCGGTTTTTCAACTCGTAGTTTTGTTGTCATTACTTCTAGGGAAGTTATTTTTTTTCTGTAACAACTCTCTACATGACTTAACAGAAGTTTTTATACTTAAGTATACTGTTTATTTGTAAGTATTCCAACTTTAAATCTTCAGCGCGAGTTGTGCATAAGGGCTGTCAGGCTGACAAAGCGTTCTTCATTTACGCTTCGCAGTTGGCTTGCCGAGACACAACGCCACACTTCCGAGTGTTGACCTCCAAAACTGAATCGGCTGGAGCCGAACGCAAGTTTCACTATTATTATTATTATTATTATTATTATTATTATTATTATTATTATTACAGAACTCATGGCCAGTGATGGCACCACCTGCCACCTTAAAAACTGCAGAATTTAGCTTCTAAGGATGCGAATTAGCCAATAAATGCTTGTCTGAAATACAGTAAGTGCGTGTGGTGTACAGTAGCTGTTAAATGCGAAGTTTGGCGACGACAGTTTATTTACTTCTACGAGGAGGAAAGTCGGTCCTGTTCCGCTAAAGCTGCCTCCTGTTCCGCGGTTCCTAGGCTTTGCCAGCGAGCAGGATCAGAGTGCCAAGGGACGAGCATTCACTTGTATTTTACATGACTCGTGGTAATGTGTACCACAGACCGTGTGGCTAGCTCTGGCTCTTAACATCCTCTGAATCACAAGTGGGGCTAGTCCCGTCTGGCATTTTACCGTATGTATAATAGTCTATACCTATAATTACACCAGCACGTTTAAGCAGTCGTTACGTGAAACCAAAATCAAGGACATGATCACTCCCAGTTGTAAATTATGCGTAAAGGCGTATTAAATAATTTACTCATTTACCACCGTAGTGCTTTCCTCATTATTCGGTCGGTCAACATTAAATGTATCAAAAGGGAAAGGAAGGAAAATTTCGGTACAAGTTGTTTAATCGATAAGAGGAAAACAAGTTTGCATGTATAAGTAGGGTATCAATTCTGATGTGTGTAAACTGTTATTGCTTATGGCTTCCGGGAGAGTTGTCACGTATTTGCACATCTTCCTCCAGCTGTGACACTAAATATTCATATTCCTGCAACAAGTCGCGTTAAACATTCCATTCATCATGGATTCAGCGAAGAACTAACCGGAAACTTCTTCGGATATTCCAGTTAAGACAAGAAAACACATTTTTCATACACAAATTTATTACCAACAAACTACACTTGTCCATGAAGCGCGAATCACTCTTACAGTGGATGCAAGGGACATTTATAGTGTGCACAGTTTGACGGCATAGGCCTGCATGGCCTACCTACCACTCGACTAGACTGGAAGAGAATTTACTATTTCAAGATCTTTGTATGCACAAGATTTTAACAACAATCCTGTATAATAATAATAATAATAATAATAATAATAATAATAATTTTAACGTAACTTTAACTGTACATTGGTGCTGTGGTGGTATACTGGCATTGTGTATTTTACCATTTACAAGTGACAAAGCTGGGTACTGACTCTGTATATGTGTTTTAGTATGTTTTGGTGCTCCCTGAAGATGACAGTTGATAATAGCTGAAACACGTAGGAGTATTTCTGTATTCATCGACAAGTGCAATTTTTAGCACTAAACATATATATATATATATCAATTGCACGGAGGATGTACAATATTTAGTTCACATTTTTAGTTGAACTTTCATACACTCGTAGTAATGCCCTGTACCCTCTTGACAGAATTAAACTTTTGTACTAAAATTATGAACACTGTTGGCACATGACGTGTAAATGTGAGTTTGTGAACAGCGGCTGTAGCCCTCGGTCAGTGTGTTACCTATGCCATATCATATATCGTACCATATAATATCATATCACACTAACACGCTTCACCACTGTCCAAAACATTAAGTAAGAGTTAGCTGCTGTTAGGAGAAGGAACTTTGAAAAACGAGCGGCATCGCCCGTGTCCGAACACTGTAGCGTCCGTGTATAAATGTTAACTTATGGTTATTTCAGACCAGTAAGAGATAAACGTTATCGTGATGTCACACCACAAGGCATTTATGGCATACGGCCTACAAACAGCAAGTGGGATGACTCTGCAGTATTTGTTCATGTATCACGATTGTTTGATTTAAACTCTAATCTGTTAATTTTCAAAAGCCATGACTGTTTCAGATGCGAGAATGTGTTTGTGGCCCAATATACACAAGTTCATTCATTTGCCACTGTTCAGTAAGTTAGTCTACCCCACTTTGCTTCACGTCTCTCTCCTTTGTTGTTCACAGGTGAGGAGTGACTCAGCTGTTTTCTTTGCAAGCGTGTAGCTGTCACAGGGACAGAAAGCACTTCGGCGGAGTTATCGAAACACACCGTCATCTTCGCGTACCGTCGTGGTGAAACACACACTTCCAAGACCGGTGTAGGAGGCGACAGACACCTACTTCTGTAGAATTTCAGTTCTCTACTCGCAGTAGCTTTCGCTCGCCAAGCGCTTCAAGAGCAAGATGAATGCAGCGGAGGACTCGGTAACGATCAAGTGTGCGAATATAAGAGCAGTTATTGTGTTTTATTCCCCACGAGAAGACGTGTCATAAATATAAAATGTGACAGTGTGGTGAAGAGTTTAATGAGGTGCCGTGTTAGATACTGTGGATTTTTAATGCGTAGGAAAACTGTCAGGAAAGTGAAATCAAGACTTAAAAAACATAAATTAATGGGTTGAGAAGGATAAAGTTATCCATTTACAGTGAACTAGTAAATGCATAAATAAACCTGGACGTGCCGCCCAGAAGGGTTTCATCAATATGTGCAGTGCGAAAAACACTTCAAATTTTCGGGAGTAATGTGCAGTGTGTCTCTTGTCTTATGTGCGAAGCACAAGACGAAGGAAATGTTCCAGTAAGCTGTAAACCTTGCCATTGTGGTTTGCCATTACGAAGATGGACGCTGAGGAAGATTATCTCGGCGTCCCAACAATGGACACGGCGGGTGGATCAAAGGGACGATGTTTCACCCCTCTGCCTCAAACCGCCAGCAGTTCGGGACCAATGGATAAAGCGGGAGATACGGGAGATATGACATTCTGTATGGCTAATTACGTGAAGGAAGCTATGCAAGTAAGTTGGTTCATTCCAGATTATAACTAAACAATGCACTGTTTTTTGCTGTGTATCTGGATACTGTTGAAAAAGTTCACTTAGAAAATATGCCAGTCATTCTGTAGAAAACTGGAGGAGATGCGCGAGCAAGTACGGCACTAACGCTCCGTAGCAGTTCGTGGACAACAATATATTGTAACTGCAGACTTGTAAATGTGGGTGGGTGTTATGTTTGGACAACAGTGCAGATCATTTGAATCAAAGACACCAACAACGTACACAAAACGTATTATGTTATACACTCCAGAGTAGCGTATAATATCGTAAGTTCGTGTGTATTGTTGGTTTCTTCGATTTAAATGGTATAGAGCACATGGTTTACTATGCGGTGTTATAAGGTGCACACCATTCTCTATGCCTGACAAGGCCTTGGAAGCGATATTTGAAGTTCTCGCAGCGGTTTTATTGAAGATACAGGTTCTTCTGAGTTGCTGGCTGTGTCGACTAGTTAGTACGGAGTTGCCAAATTATGACGCTTCGAACATGCTTGTAGAAGCGAACAGGCTTAGAGTAGTTCAGAACGTGCGCCGGGCTTACGCAGCGTCGTATAATGAAAACCCTGTCGTTACCGAGATTCCGAAGGAGCGTAGTGCCTCCGTCTTCTTAGACTGCTTGGCCCCGAAGATCGCGGCACTAGGCTTTACGGACACGTCGATAACGTTTTACCAGTCGACGCGACGTTCACGTACCAGAAGCTATGCATTTTCAAGGCATTTGATTTCGATGAGCACGCGGCCCGTTACAAGTGCTGTATATAGTGTCTATTCAAAATAGACAATTTACTTAATCATATAAAATAAATAAAATTGTGAGGTGACTGGAAATAATTACTAACACAATTTAATGATGATTTTTAATGTTATGGGTTAAAATCTCACTGTCATCAAGCAGTGCGGCTTTAATGTGAGATGACACTGGAATAGATAAAACCATATGAGCACAACTGATTAAAAATTGTTGTTTATGTAGGCAGTAAGATCTCCATTAATTATTTCAATTATAAGATGTGCAGTACTGTTTAGGAGAGCGAGGGGTATCTATCGGTAAACACGTATGTTGATATGTCCATCGCCCTATTAGGATTATCTATTCGAGGTAGACAATTTAATTATATAAAATGAATAAAATTACAAGTGGACCGAAAATTATCAGTGACACGATTTAATTATGATTTTAATGTTATAGGTTTAAAGCCCTACTTCTCATAAAGCAATGCGATTGTAATTGAATCCGTCTGTAATACGTAACGTAAACAAAACTGTCTGCGTTAACCTCCTTTCCTTCGTTAACCTTTTAAAGCTTAGCGGTAACTTTACATACGATCAGGTTTAACATTAAAAAATTCTGCGTGGTGCCCACATTGCGTTTATGTGTTTTGTACGGATCTCAGAACAAACAGCAACTTTTGTCTTATAAAACATTAAGAGATTGGTTTTTATAACCGAAGTGCAGAGTGTTTACAGCGCGGTACGCACTGAGTCCTTATATAAAACAGACATGCTTCGTCTTTAAAGGGTTAAGGAACACAAGATTACGATAATGTGTATGTGCATCCCTTCTCTTACTTTCGAACCAAATGATCGGTTTACACGAAATCCGATACGAGCGTTATACCATTGGAGGTCACCCCTACTCACCACTTTACTGTCTTACAATTGGAAATAACATGGCGGATGCACAGACTTGTCAGGCGGGAAGGTAACTGGCGCCTCGTAATCTAGAGTCTTTAAATTGTTTTGGCGCCTTAAAAAGGCGCAACTGTTCAGGTAATTTTTGTATAATAGGTCTATAATACAACATTGAGACTGCATGGAATCTAAAGGCGGTAACTACTGAGGTGTTTGAGCTAGGAATTTGGGTATGAGAGGTGAATTACGATGTACATATCTACAGTTTTTGCATGTAATATTGTTTATAAATCAACCACCATAAGCATGGTACGGTAACCGTGTAAGTTTTTGGGTTATTTTCCACACATCTAGCGTAGACAAAATCGGCGTACAGATAGTAAGTTTCGTCCAAAACGGCACTGATAATGCAGTAGTATTTACTACTACTATTAATAATAATAATAATAATAATAATAATAATAATGCAGTCACTAACATGTACAATCCTGAATGAAAAATAAAAACTCTTGACTCGCCGAAGATTCGATCACTACCGTACATTTACGCCACCAAATACGCCAGTAATGACATAACGTTTTTGCCACTTAAGTGTAGGCCTATACAGTAGCAAAGCAGCGTCTTATGATTTCTGGATTTTTAGTTGCATTTTCAGCCTACCGTTCTTCCTAGCAAAGGCAAAAATTTGAGATCGCCATGCTATTTGTGCTTATCTGTGTTTCCCCACTTCAGCTTTTTAACGAGTGGACCGATTTTTACGAAACTTGGTATGAACGGTATGCAATTGGGCGATATCCCAACGTCATACTAAGCCCTGGAGTTAAGTATGATAATAAAGCTTGGAAAAAATATGCAATTTCTGTGAGGTATAAAAGGGCAGCAGTGACCGAGCGATTTTTCTTTTGTTTGAGGGTAATAATGTACCAGTGGAGCTGGTAATTTAAGCTTTAGTACGTACATCGTTAATATATCTACACAGCATGTGTGAAGTATTGTTTGTAAGTCAACAACTTCAAGTATGGCGATGTTGCGAAACTTGAAGTTAGACTATATCTGACAAGTTTAAGGCATACAGAATCTGTGCGTAAGTAACAGGTTCTCTCAGAAAATAAAAAATAAAACAGCAGAAGTACTACTAACAGATTTGTAGAACCAGAAATGTATGCAGCAGAAAAATCAACTTGTGCGTAGGCTCGGCCAACTCCTGGTGGAACTGGTTTATAAATTATGGTCATGTACGAATGTAAGACATTACAGAATTTTTATCTGTTGAGTAATATTGAACTATATGTATTCTGAAGCCTGTTAGAGATTCATGGATGGGTGAAGTGTGATTTCAAAGCTATTGAAATGAGTCTTTATTCCAACTATTAACGCAGTTTTGTGAAGTGTTTCCAGGGTAATTTAACTTCCGGTGAAATTGTGCTTTAAAGGACCGTTTCCATTCATTTAATTATATCTGTGCTGATCATCGAACATAGTACGAGTACTTACTGTTTGGACTGTCTACGTGTAATATCGTAATTGACTCACAGCAGGAAAGCGAGAAACTTGGAAGACGCAGAAAACTCTTGCAATTTGAACTTTGTTACGTGTCTCTTTTCAAGCATAATAAGTATATGAGGACACTGCCCGCGTGTTTTCCATCTCTAGTAACCAGGATTTTTTGGGCGGGGGGAGGGGGGGCTGGTAGAAGTTGTGGAACGAAGTTTGACATTTAAACTACCGGCATTAAAATATCAATATACATACGTATACACACGTAGTAATTAACCCTGTAATGGTGCTAACTTTGCCGTTTTGCCCGTGGAAGTTTTAGCTCCTAATTCTTCCCCCAGAATTCAGAAAGGAAATTCAGTAACGAAGCATAAAGAAATTATGAAACGGCCTTCATATATGGAAGCACCTAAAGAAATCACCTGTTGATTTGGTCGATGAAGTTCAGTCGCTTGCTGGATAAATTTCCGTCAGCCCTGCTTACACCATCTTTGCTCACGTTTTCGTTCTTCGGAATTATATTTAGCTCTTTCGATGTCAAGTTCGTTTTGGCTCTCAGTTAATAATAACCTGACATGTTTTGACATGTTTCTGACTCATGCTGTGACTAGACACGTTAAGAGACGGACATAGCTGTCACAATGTAACATTGTCTGATAGGGATAATATGTAATGTTCAGTGCAGGCCTTCACAAAACTGTATCTTTACGGAACAATTAAAGTTTAGATTTTATCATATAGATTTTGGAAGTCATTTAGCTACGCGTGAAATCGGACTTGATACGTACGACTTCCTGTAAGCCTTCCGGTTATCTTTTACAGTATTTCAAATCAGCAGCCGACCCCAGTGGCCGCGCGGTCTAAGGCGTGGATCTGCGGCTGTTCGCTTGCTGGGATTGTGGGTTCGAATCTCGCCCGGGGCATGGATGTCTGTCTCTTGTGAGTGTTGTGTGTTGTCAGGTAGAGGTCTCTGTGTCGGGCTGATCACTCGTCCAGAGGAATCCTACCGAGTGTGGTGTGTATAACTTAGAGTGATCGCGAAACCTCGGTAATGAGGAGGCTCTGGCCCACTAGGGGCTGGTGACTATGAAAAAAATTTCAAATTAGTGTAACGTGTATTAATGATAGTAGTTCTTATGACTAAAAACTGCTAACGAAACGTGCTGTTTTATACATCTCGTAACCAGAATGCAGAACAGAATCATAGATAACAGAAGCTTCGAAAATGTTACGTATTTCAAATGTGGTTATTTTGGAACGATAGGAAACAATAAAAAGGGCATTTTGAAACTAATAACAGATTACACTCGAAGAATGCTGTAGGTGTACGCCTATACGAAATTATAATTGTACTTGTATCGGACTTTAGGTTTTCACGGCGTTGGAAATTCGTCATGTAGCCGTCTGCCTTGCAACACTGTATTTGGTCGCTAGGTAACTATGTTTTGGAGAAGGCACGTTCGTCCTTAACGTTGGTACCGAGCTTCCAGATTACACGGCGTCTGTCATAACCCAGAAGATCACAATGTGAAGTAGCCTGTCTTCCTAGATGGGGGATCAGGGTGCGGAGGACGTATTTGGAACCAGCTGGGGAAGGTTAACAGACATTACACAACGAGGAGCACCATAATTTAAACTTTTCACATAAAACTGTAAGGGCGATCAAAACAAAGGAAAGTGAGATTGTCGGGCCATGTAACACGCATGGAAATGATAAGTGTCGTATACAGTATACTAGTCAGGAAAACGTAAGGCAAGAGAACACTTGGCAGACTTAGGCGTATATATGAGAATAATATTCAAATCAGTTTGAAAGAAACAGGCTGTGAAGATGTGGACTTACATGGTTGAGGATAGAGATAACTGGCAGGCTGTTGTAGGTGTGGCATTGAGCGTCGGAGTTCCATAAAAATCTGACAGTTTTTTTTTATTGCGTGAGTGATGGCTGGAAGAAGGATGCTGTCCTCTAGCACTGGTCTTTCACAGTGCAGGCTCTTTGTTTCGTACTTAAAAGTGTAGCTGTACATCAAACGCATGATTCTGGTTGCATCGAATGAATTTGTTCATGTGATTTGGTTCTCTGAAAATCAGTACCCCAATGTATGTGTTAAATCACTTCTGGTGTTATATACAGAAGGACTGAGAAAATCGGGTACATAACGTACATGGCGTCACCATTAGACAGAAGCACAAAGAAAGGCGGAAACGGGACACGTGAAGGAATCCGGAATTGACACATATGAACTGCAAACAGGAAGTTGGCTCAAGCAGTAACACTCTTGACTTATATAGTGCTGTTGTTTTAAATGGCCCCAGTCGCTCGTTACTTCCGGTCGGATTGCGTATGCTCTGCACGGAGCCCACAGTGCTTATCCCAGAGGTTACGAGTTCCATGCAACTGGTTTTTCAGTCGCTCTGTGGATCTGTGTGGTATATACGTTAAATATAGTCCCTACAAGAACTGTCTTCGTAAATTACGACGAAAATGTCCAGATTTGTAGATAAGCGAAAAGTCTTCGAGCAACGCATTCTGTTTTAGGCAGCAAGAGAACACGCAGAAGCCAGGTACTGAAC
Organism: Coptotermes formosanus; assembly: GCA_013340265.1. Lineage (NCBI taxonomy): Eukaryota > Metazoa > Arthropoda > Insecta > Blattodea > Rhinotermitidae > Coptotermes > Coptotermes formosanus. The sequence continues at coordinate 1,614,420 of BLKM01008356.1, read as the reverse complement.
GAGGAAAACCCGGTCAAAATTGCTGCTAGATTCGAGATATCTCCAAGAAAATCTTCCCCTCGACTTGCACAATAAACGGGTGTGGCTGCGTCTTCGTCGCGACACGCAACGAAACTGCTGCGTTTGCAGCTGCATAACATAAGCGTGGTTCTCACACTCTTGCCACCCATATCGTCAAACAAAAGCGAATCCTGTGAAATTCTCCCACAACTGGTACTAGTCTGCAGAAAATGGCACATTGATCCATTACGTGATGTTAGGGTTCGTGTGCTGTGGGTGCAGATAGGATTATTGGATATTTTTTTTTGAGACCATAAATTCACACCGATGTGTAACACAATCTGATGCCATTTTTTGAACACCTGTCCAATTACGAGAGAAAATGCGCTTTATTTAAGCAAAATAGTCAACATATTACACCCCAAAACAATTCCTAACACCTGCCTTAAATGCGGTGAATAAAATTTTTACATGAACTGCAGTGCACTAAAATTGACGTGTAGACGTCCACTCACGGCAGACTGGAAGAGCAGTCATCGCTGCCCTGCCTGCCGTCACGCGGGACGGTCCGAGTGTAATCCTTACACTACGGAGGTGCCAGGTTCGAATGTCCGCCGGGTTACCTGTTATTCTAAGGTTTCTTTGTGGTATCGGCAGACTGCAGGCAGGTGCCAGGATAATACCTTAAATTAGGCCATGACTGCTTGTCTCCATGTCCCCCCTCCCCAAAAAATTATTATTCACTTTTAGCCTAAGAGGGACGAGGCGACAGGGGAGTGGAGAAGACTACATAAAGAGGAACTTAATGACCTGTACTTATCACCAAATATTATTCGGGTAATCATATGGAGAATAATGAGATGGGCGGGTCATGTAGCACGTTTGGGGGAAAAGAGAGGTGCATACAGGATTTTGGTGGGGAGACCTGAGGGAAGGCGATCACTTGGGAGACCCAGGCGTAAATGGGAGGATAATATTAAAATTGATCCTCAAGAAGTGGGATGGGGCATGGACTGGATGGATCTGGCTCAGGATAGGGACAGGTGGCGGGCTCTTGTGAATGCGGTAATGAACCTCCGGGTGCCATAAAACGCGGGGAATTTCTTGATTGGCTGAGAAACTCTTAGCTTCTCAAGAAGGCCTCTGCTCCATGTAGTTAGTTAGTTAGTTAGTTAGTTAGTGTATCATTCACACTACAGTTGAGACCTAGCCTGATTTACTGACAGGCTCGTTACGTACAAACAAATACATATAAAAGGGAAACTCCCAGACCCTCAATACAAAATATTTTCCTTCTTGTGACAGATTTTCATAGTCTTTTGAATATATTAGTGGGAAGCGTTTTTCCCAGTGATGTTGAAATTTTGTAAGGAAGTTCAATGTAAAGTTGTCGCGATACACGCCATGAACGGAATGGATAGGGGATGTCGAGTTATAGCTACACAGACTAATGACGCCGTCACACTTGTCACTTGTTTCATTCACTATGCGGAACACGACGACTTTTTACGAAACTTGGCATCGGCGTCATGCCACATTATCAGCCCTCGTAATTTTTAAGTGTCTACCATCAGTATTATCAACATGGCGGCCGTACGACCTACTTCAGTGGGAGCGACAATAGAACCATTTCATATGTGTCTGAAACTGTACGTGCATAAAGATTTTAGAAAAATATGCAACTTTTGTTAAAGTCATGTTTTGTGCAGTGTGAAACAACAATATTCAGGCGGGTCCCAATCTGCGTTCAGGTTTCAGTTTAACAATGTAACCGAACATCCCTGGTAGCCCTGGTTCGAGTCCAATAGTGGTAATTGATTGAAGAAAAGAGGCAGAGAACATGTAAGTAGCAGATGGTTCAACTCCCTGCACCATTAAGGCTAATTCACACACACCATGCCATGCCGTGTCGCACTGATTCACAAATGTCGTGCTGTGCCCCTGCCATGCTCCGATAGTGCCGTGTCCTTCGTGTAAAGTCCGCGTGGTAGCCGGAAAAATCCGAACTGCTTATTCAATGATTTAACGGATCCTCGTTTGGATTCTGCTCTTGACAACCGGAAGCAGGGATATTTGTGAGGAGGATATGATAATTACGCCTGGGCTTAATCTTCTTTCAGAAGAAGAAAAGCGAGAAAAACGAAAATACTGGATTCATAATGTGTTTCGAGAGAGAGAAGGGGAAGGAGAATTTCACACTCTGTTTTGACATCTGAAAGATGATAGGCAAAATATTTTTCAAATGTTGTAGAATAAGTATTTCGAAATTTGAAAGCTTGAAACAGTTGCTGTACACAGACAGTGAAAAGAAGAAGACACGATGGAGACGTAGCGTAACAACAAAAGAAAGGCTGGCTTTAGCTCTAAAGTTAGTTAATAAAAATGTGTAATTACGTATAATCTGCTGTCTGCATTATTTAGTTTGGTAGACGCCAGATGTACTTTAGTTCCTGACTGACAAACATTCTGGTAAGAACCTTCGCGACGCTCCGCGTGGTAACCAAAAGAAGCCGAACCTGGGCACTCGACGGTCGATGTTAATTCCCACATGCAGTGCCGTGCCTCTGCCGTGCTGTGCCATAGCTTTGAGAAGTCGCTTTCAAAGCGGCATGGTCGGAGCACGGCAGGGGCACTGCAGTAGCGCGGCCCTCCATGCGTGAATCAAACATCGCACTGTGTAGTACAAAGAGGAACGACACAATTTAAATCCTTAGCGACACGGCGTGGCCCGGGCATGGCATGGCATGGCATGGTGTGTGTGTGTGTGTGTGTGTGTGTGTGTGTGTGTGTGAATTAGCCTTTAGTTGCTCACACAGGTGGCTGATGATTGATATCCCTCAGCCCAATAGGCAGAAGTCAAAAAGGACCTGCGTACTGGCGGAAGCAGTGATTTCAAAGGAAGAGGTGTCAGCTAGGGAACTTTGTTCCTTCAAGTTCGAAACTTGAAACTTACAGGCTGAAATTCATTAACTGGACAAGCTGAGTGTACTGCCTTAACTTGACTTGACAGTGTTTAACTGTCATTAAATCGTTAGCAGTCGGAACCGAAAAACATCCATTCGAGAAGTGCACGCCAATGGTGAGGAAATCATCCTTCTGCGAAACCAGAAAATCTTGAACTCGGCGTTCAGGAGACAACCAGTAAGGGAAGTCAAAACCCCCCAATCTAACTAAATAAATATATTACAAAAAGGGGCTTTTCACGAATACCGGGACAATTTGAGTCATGCTCGAAGTGTCAAGTAAGTTCGTATGGGAGAAATTAATTTGACTCTGGTAAAATGTTTTAATAATGTAAGACGTGATTCTAGGCTTCCGCCGCGATGCTGATGAGATATGCGCTCTTCTGAGATATTACGCAGCGTCGAGTTGTAATCCTTACCACTCGACGCTGCGTAATATCCCAGAAGAGCGCAGATTCATCAATATAAGTCGTATTGAACACTGATGTTGTCATCATGTAATTTACCTGGACATTTCATAGATTTTTCAATATAAGAAAGAGGAATTAACCCATAACCAAAGGTAACGTGTGTTATGTAAATTCATTATCAATTTCCGCATAACTACTAATGTACCAATCGGCTGGATAAGCACACTCCCGTATTGTGTAACAGTGTGACCCGGAACAGCAGATCGGACGTAGGGCCATGGGTGTGAGAAGACGACGAGAGGCGCCCTTCATCGACGCAGGGAGACAAGGTGAGGATGTACGCTTGTAACAGCAGTGATTACTGGGCCATTATGTATGCGCATTAGACTTAATAAGTGTACACAGACCAGAGGCCTTGAAAAGTTGGTAGTCGCTGAGGTGGTCAAGAAGTCCCTTGGCTCTTCCGGAACCGGAAGGCCATTAACATGTTCACAAATGCTCTGTCCTGAGCCAAATAAATCCAACCCAGACTGTCCCACTCCATTTAAGCTGTGTTTAATTTTATCCTCCAATCTACATGTAGGTCTTTCAAGTGGTGTTTTCCATTCAGGTTTTCCGACTCAAATCTGTACGCACATTTCGTCTCTTCCATATGTGCTGCAAGCCAGCACATCCTAATAATATTTGGTGAAGCGTATGTGTATTATACAGAATACATAATAATTGAGCGCTGAGCTGGCATGGCGCAGTCGCGCTGTAGTGAGTAGGTTACAGACTGGACAACAGAGGAATCGTGGTTCGATTCGCGGGAGTGGCAAGAGATTTATCTCCTTACCGAGGCGTCCAAAGCAGCTGTGGGGCCCACCCAACTTCCTATTCAAAGGATATCAGGGTGTGAATCTGTTCAGCCATCCCCGTCTAGTGCACAGGTAAGAATGTACGAAAGCATACTTGCACTTCCCCATAGGTCTTCATGGCGTGCCTCGGAAAAACTTTACCTTTCACTTTATATGTTGTAGTTATATAATGTATGCGCACAAAACTGTGTGAACCAGTGTTTGTATGTTAACAATTACAAACGTGAAAGCGGTGCGCATCTTGTGAGGTATGTGTGAGAAGTTTAGCGTACGTGGTATTCTAAATAATGTATGGGTGCGTAGGCTTGCATCACTAAATTGTATAATGGGTAATAGATTGTTTCCTCGCGCATCGTAAGTTCTGGGACCCATAAATTAATACTCTATTCTCTATGTGAGCGGCAACTAATCAAGTTTCTACTACCATTAAACACTGAAAGTTGTATTCGGTTTCCCCTTAACTTAACGAAAGACAGGTAACCCTGTATGCTACTGGTTACTATATATACAACCAGGTTTAACATTTAAAAACTTTACATTATCCTCACAGCGTGTACATCTGTTTTTTATATGGATATCACAAGAAATGGCAATTATTTCCCTACAAACCACTAACTGATTCGTCTTAATAGCTGGAACGGAGTGTGTTTACAACGCGGTACGAGCTGAGTTCAAGTTCAGTCTTCAAAGGATTAATGAATGAAAGAGTTCTGCAGTAAGGCGTCCCTTTGACATTGCTTCTCCCGGTGTTTCGACAATCATGTGAATACTGCAGAGCAGGCAGTCGCTGTCTGACCTTCTGTTTGGGATGTTTACGCAACACGTCAATGACCTATCTATCTGTATGTGTCAGCAAATTTCTCACTTATATTAGATAAACGTTTCCACGAAAGATATAAAAACTGTTCGTTGGTGTGAGATGTTAGGTTCTCCTGACGGTGACTATAATGGCCGCCCCTAACAGAAATTATGAACTTTAAAAAAAATAAAAATATGTATTGAATTTCCTTATATTTGGCTCAGCAATTTAAAATTTGGTGGGTGCAGAAAATCATTTTTTTGTCATTTAAAATATTCACTTTGCCGCTCAACTTTCCGCCCCTTGGACTCTGCTGCCTGTGGCAGCAGCACCACTGGCTCCCCCCCCCCCCCCAGCTACGCTCCACCTATCAAGAATGCTGTCTTGTGGGATGTGACGCTGCAAGATGTATAAATTTAGCGACGTTTCGGAGGAACGTGTTGCCTCCCTCTTTGGGCAGTACGTTCCTCCCAAACGCAATTAAATGTCTGTCACACAACATGTCGCATATCACATTATAGAAAATGGTAACAAAAATAATAATTTTCACTTGAGAAGACAAAGCAAACGTCACGACGCTTTTCACGGCATTGTAGCCTATATCTCAGAGATACGGTTTCTTTCAGTGGTAGATTGAGGACGAATGGACAGAAAACATCTTCTAGCGGCTTCCGCAACGCATTTTTACACACAGATAGACAAGTAATAAAAAATTCCGGTATTTACACATGTACTTAACACGTGAGTGTTCCATTGCCATGTTGACATTTGACCCCGTTTTGAGAATTATGAATTCCTGACCACTAAGATCTATTCTGTCTGTTTGAAACCACGAGTACCTACGTAGTTTCGCGAGGTCCTGGGTTCAGATTTCGGCTCGGAGACCGGCTGTACCAACGGAGACTTTTCATGGATTTCTTCAGTCCTTCCTGGCAAATGCTGGCAGTGTACCTCAGATTAGGTCACGGCCATTCCTTCTTCACCGTCGTCAATTCGTTTATCACTGATCATCCTACCAATCGATGCAAAATAATCTGAGATACTGACAGCGTCGTTAAATGAGCTATAAATATCGGTAAATATACAAGCTCTAAATTCATCTAATTTAGCTTCTTCTTCTGCTTGTCAGGGCTTAGGGCTTTCGACCTGTTCGGGCTTCATGTTAATCTTTTACGTGGTCTGCTTGTGTTAAAGTTTAGTTATTGTCACAATCGAACTGCGTCTCAATTACAACTGGCTAATTATGTAAGGAAACACTCTCTTGTTTATTCTGAGAATCATACGAAACATATATGGCAAGGAAGGCTAAGCGCATCATTTCAGGCAAACACGTCTACCCCCATTATTTTCCTATGCATTATGTTCGGAACTCCTGTACAAGCTTAGATTAGTAACTAGGGACGGCCTTGACTCTAGTGCAGATTTCCACACCGTTCTGAATACCTGTCCGGAATTTACACGTAAACTTTCATTTTTGCCACATTGCTGAAATAGAATTCACATTTTAATTGCTTGTTGTGCAAAATTACAAGCGTCATTCACAAATTTCTTTAACGCCAGCAAGAAATCGAGGCATGAAAGTCTAACAATACATGTATGAGGCCGTTCGCAATCTTACGGCACAGCGCAAAGAACCGATTGCAGTCGCTCAACTTTGACTTGTCCGCAGCGATACTACAGGGATGTCAGGTTAGTTCATTACAGTCATTTGTAATGCACAGATCTTTGTGTTTCCCGCTATTAACCAAATAACAATACTGTCCTTTACAGAATACTAGTACTATATTGTAGCACTGCCTAAGATAGGAAACCACAGAGTTATCCATAGTCAAGGACGTGAAATAGCATACAGTGTGTGTAAGTGTATAACGTAAGAGGCATTAAAGGGAGTAAAAATGATGTAATGTAGTAAGAACACAAACTCGCATTTTTAGAAAGAGGGCGGCTCTGTTGCAGCATATATGCCTTGTCCAACCACCCATGTTATGACACCCACGGTCCTCATACTCTGGGGCTGCAGACAAATGCAGGTGCAGTCCAACTGTAGAGTCGGTTCACACTCCTTGAAACTAAAACAGTAGGGGAAGTTGCATCTCAGCTTCTGTGTATATTTTTTATTACTGTTTGGGTCACCTTTTAATGGCAGAGATTTCCACAACAAAGTTGTAGAAGATTTAAAGATTATATGGCCAAAACTGAAGGTTGTGCATGGCAAGCCCAGACATAGCCAGAGCTGGTATCAACGAAGTGTCAAAAGGTGTAGGTCATTGAGACATGATAACAACCTGTATCCAGGACATTAGTACTGGCAACTGGAGTCGAGGCCTGAAATTTGTTGAGTGAAACCTGAACTCACAATTCCCATATGAAGATGGCCCTACATGAAGCAATGTTTGGGACAGGTCCAAAATTTGGTATTTCAGCAAGTTCCTTGGCTAAGGATGTGATAGACACCATGACTGTTGAAGACAGCTTAAAAATGGTTTGGAGATGATGGACTACGTAAACAGTGTACTGTAGACACACCTTTTCTGTCTAGCCTTTCTTCACACATTTGTGGTGTATGTGCAATGGAAGGCACAAATACAGGTGCATGCTCTAAATGTGAGCAACCTATTTGTAGTGCTTGTGCAGAGTGAAGTCTTAACTGATGAACGTGAAACAGTTGTCATGAGTTCTTTGTGTCTGAATGAAACAAATACTGGAAAAAAAAGGGGCAGGGGATCAAAACAAAGCCTGAATGCAAGCTAAAAAGATGAAGCTGCGTACCCGCGAGTCATGTGTTGAAGACGCAGTGTGTGCCACAGTGTTGAAGTAATGAAATTGACAGGAACACAAGACCCCATCTGATCCCAGCTGTAATTTTGTAACATAATTCATCACACTGTGCACTGACTATTGGTTTTAAAGATAAGTATGTAGAAGAAACAGTAGACACAAAATTCTTGGCTTACATCTTGTTAACCACCTAAACTGGAAGGATCATATTGATCAAATGATTCCTAAAGTAAGTGGAGCATGTTATGCAGTTAGGTCGATGTTCCATATCAGTAACATTAACATTCTCAAGTCAATTTATTTCATGTATTTTCACTCCATTATAAAGTACAGAACAATTTTTTGGGGTAATTCGTCCAACAGCAGGAAGATATTTACTTTACAAAAGAAAATAATCAGAATTATGGTTGATGCACATCCCGGAACTCCATGTCGAAGTCTATTTAAAAAATTAGAGATTTTACTTGTTCCTTCCCAATATATATTTCGTTAATGAACTTCTTTGTTAATTATCAAGAAAATTTTCAAACAAATCCATCAGTACACAGTATTAATACAAGGAATAAGCACCATCTTCATAGACCAATTGCCTGCCTATCTTGTTTTCAGAAAAGTGCATTCTATTCTGGCATCAGAATTTTCAACAGTTCACCACGTAGCCTTACCAATCTTAAGAACAAAAGGCACAATTTAAAGTGGCACTGAGAAGATACTTAAATGCACACTACTTGTAATCTGTAGATGAGTTTTTTATGTGTACAGATGACCCGTAATACATAACTATAAGGCTGTATAAAATGTTTATAATTTTTTGCACCATAAAATTCTGTACATTTTCGTATGTTTATGACTTACTCCTCATCCTATTGTCTAGTGACAAGCTTATGGATCCATGGACTGTATGTATGTATGTATGTATGTATGTATGTATGTATATATGTATGTCTGTCTGAGAGGCAAGTCAAAATTTTTATTGGCTTGGAACAAGACACAGCATACAGATGCTTGGCCTCAGTCTGGAGTGTATGAAGAGGAACTGGCTACTGCTAACCACGTTGCTGAGGCTGAATTATCTAGCTGCTCCATGGTCACTGCTCAGACCACAGGGACTGTTCAGATGTGTAAAAAATGTTCATGCAATGGGAACTTCCAGTCAAACTCTGTTTGTATGTAAAAGAAAAGGGCAATATTATGTAACTCCAGATGCCAAATGAGCAATCTATGTTGCAACAAATCACAGTTTGGTTATGTAACTCATTCATTGATTTCTTGTTTCAAAGTTTAAGGATTTATAAGTTTCTGTTCATATAAATCGTGAGTTTGATCTCACAGTTTGTTTATGTGAATCAGCATCATTTATGTATAAGTAATTCCACATATTCCTGTATTGCTATTTCATACTTTTGAGTGAGCAAGTTAAATGTGTGTAACTGATAGCACAAGGATTGCTGTTTCATGTTTTACTGGTTTGGAATAGCTATTTTGTGGAATTATGACATATTTTGTAAAATAACTAGTTAAATTTTCTTTTTATTTCACACTCTCACTGAAATGCCAAATTAATGTATAAAATAACTAGGCATATAAAATACCGGAGTTGTACACTTTAACGGTAACCTTGACAGTGCTAGCACTAAGTGCCTGAAGATTGCACTGACGTGGGACCCACAAAAGACAATTCTGTGCATGGTCATTTTGCTGGTTTTGCGTGCATACTGTGTGTGTCTGAAAGTTTATTTTCAGTGTCAGAAGCTTGGGTTCTATGTGAGGTGTGAGGTTTCCACAATGTTGATACTGAGGATTCTGGTCTTCTGGGATGTTATGCTATGTAGTGGGTAATTTAGCGTATGCCAGCATTTCAAAGGAACAGGTGAAGGAAAATTCAGGGTTCTGGAAGAGAAACATCAAGGAAAGAAGCTATTTGGATATTATTGAAATAGGATGGGTGTGGAATGGATTTGTCTGGCGTGGGAGTGGGACAGGTGGCAAATTTATGGGTGTGACAATGGACCTGTGGGTTCTATAAGATGCTGGGAGACTATCTTGACTAGGTGAGGTCCTGATAGCTTCTCATAAAGGATTCCATAGTGTTTGTAATTATTTGGTTCATTATTAGGGATGACTGAGAATGAGGTTTCAATTGCATACAAGATCTCTCCCACAGTATTTGTACAATGCTTTGCAGCCATGGCCACTGCATAAATTGGTAAGAGTACTGAGTTGATTTTCATATGCTTCCATGCTGTGTGTTAGATCCACAGTAGGAAACATTAAATATAAAAGGCAGATGTTGTGTGACTTCTTTCTTGTCACTCGTCACTGTATGTACCACCTGCCGTAACATTAAAAGACTTTGCATTTTGCCACATGGTGTATTTGCATTTCACGTGATTACCGCAACAAACACAAGCTACATCCCTAAACAACATTAACCAGTTGGTCTTTATAATGGACAGAGCCTGTGTTCTTTGTGACCATAGACTGACATCTTACATTTAATTTAGATGAACATCACTCTTCCAAGTGTTAAAAATGATATGTGAAATGTACTACTGTAAAAGATTATAAGAATGTTTAAAATAAATTCCTTCTCTGTATAGATGTAAGATATGTTTGTACAAATGGTGGAAGTGTATGAGTAGTGTTGGTAGCACCATACCCATTAGCAAGAATTATGATTCATCAGGGGATTAGAGGGAGGAATATGGTATGCTCCTGAAGATGGTGGGAAGAAATTGGGGAGTTTGGTTCTGCATGTTATTTGGTATTCAGGCATCTTGCAAATAGGATATGTCATTTGCAGTAATATATAACCAGGGAATTTGAGAAAATCTGGCAAAATTGAAAATGGTAATCATCTGAAGGTAACTTTTAATACTGGCTTTGCTACTGGCCATTCAGTTGCAACAAATTATTGCTGTTCTCTTGGTATGAAACCACTGAATTTTTGGTGTAATTACTTCTACAATGAGTTTATTAAACTCTTATAAGAATACTTCCTTGTTACTCGTTGATATTACCTGTTCTAAAGGAGTTTAGACACATTGTTTTAACCAAGCACATATTGCATATTAAATGATAAAGGGAACAGAAGGTAATGGGTATAATAAATTCAAGTTATTTCACTCAGTCCCTAGATCCACTGGTTCTCAACTTTTTGTGATACACAGAGGGATGAAACAGTAATAGGTTTTCTGAGGACTTGTAATTCTGTTTCAGGTTGTACAGATGTCATATCTAATTATTACTAGAACATCTAAATGTTTACAATATTAAAATTGTCCTGTTTTAGTAGCAGAATTGATGACAGTCACGCTCATCATTCACAAAAGCTACAGGCGAGTGTGTCCAAACATATTTAAATTGTCCGACCTTTAAGGGAAGGAGGTTGAAATGGGTGTGACATGTATCATGCTTGGAAAAGAAAAGAAATGCATGCACACTTTTAGTTGAAAATCTGAAGGGGAAGAATTTTTTGAGAGACTGCGGCATGGGTGGAAGGAGAGTAAAATTAATGTTACATGAATAAGATACAATAAATTTGAATTGAATCATCCCGATGTGTCAGCATTTAAACAAAACTATATAATAAAGCACAGTCAGACACAACACCACTGTAGTGTGTTGTGACACAACACCACTATAGTGTGTTGCATCTGACTGTGCTTTAGTATATAGTTTTTTTAGGGTATAAGGATGCATACTGGATTCATCTGGCTGCTGATAGGTGTGGTCAGTTTTGAACATGTCGGTGAACCTTCAGACTCCATGATACAGAGTTCTTGATCAGATGTATGACTGTTAGATCCTGAAGGAAGTCTGTGATCCATGGAGCTACGATTCCTAGAATATGGGGTTAATGACACATCTACACCTTCCCATTTCTTATGGATGCTGCTACTCAACCCAAAAGTCTTAGTTTTTTCTTCACCACACATGTGGTTAGACCATTAATTGCCACAGTAGGGAATTAGAAAAAACAATAATGATCAGGATAAATTGTTTTATCACAAGAAGGAAGCAAAAAGCAAAAAAGAACTCACTAATTTTAAAGAATAATTTTCTCAGTTGTGATAATATGTGCATTAACATAATGCCAACAAGTGCTTGCAGACTGGATACATTAACCTGTCAACCAGGAGCAAACTGAGTTGTAGACGACTTGTGAATTCTTTTTACTCTGTGTGCTTCCAGATGATGCTTATGATGCGGAGTCATCATATGCTCACCGATGTGATTTTGGAAGTCGGAGGAGAGCTATTCCATGCACATAAAGTTGTTCTAGCTTCAGCAAGTCCCTATTTCAAGGTATGCAATATCCACAACTGTGCAAGAAATTTCTGTAAGCAAGTATGCCAGATTTCAAGCTGTATTTATTTATTTATTTATTTATTTATTTATTTAGTTAGTTAGTTATTTGTTTATTTTAACAAGATAGCAGGTAAGAGTTAGAATTAGAATTAGAATTAGAATTTAATTGTAGTAGAGTTTCTTTTAACAAGTGATGTGAACAGTTAAGCCAGAGTAGAAAATGATTCATCATTGGTTGGTTCAGTAATGCCTGTGTTAAGCATAGCCTTCTTTTGTAAGGAAGAAACATCAGGCTGGCCAGTTTGCGGTAGTGTTTATGCATGTGTTTCTATCAAACTGCTTTTCCTACACCTAGCTAGCTGGCACTTGACCTGTTGGTAAGAAAACATGCCTCAGCCTCCTAACCAACATTTACAGATAGCTCCCACAAAAAGGAAATATTTCCAGTTGTATAGAGCTAACCATGTTCCAAGCAGCTCATGCAAGGTGTCTAATAAGTTACATTTCGTCATTAATACCTAATATTCTAAATAAGGCATGACATTCTACATGTAACAACTACCTCACAGTTTTGCAGTTGAAATAGAAAATATTGGCTTTATACTTTGAAGTATCCATGAAGGGTTTTGTAAAAAAAATGTATACTTATGGACAGCAGCTATGCAGTGAGGTTCATGTAAATAACCAAAATTGAACATAACATTAACACAGCTACTAAATAATGACAGTTCTCTGGAATAAATATCATTGTAAGACTGATATGTCAATCACAGTTTAATGATTTTATGACTGTTACATGCAGTGCTTGTTTGTATATTTGTCACTGCAGCCTGAGGGTGGCTTAGTGTGATCAAGACGAAACATATGGTTGTATACAGAATGTTAAAATAAAGTGTTACAGAATTCAGGGGTGTGCAGTACTCACTGAAATGAGCAAGTGAGCAAATAGGTCTCAGTCAACATACATCCAAACACCAGTGCCTGCTGAGATATGGATGATGTTCATGTTATATCTCCAGCAGACGCTGTATGTGGTTCCTATGCTTTTCACCACAACTTCCAGCTCTTCATCACATAGCAGTGTGTACTCTTTCAAAAATTCCTGGTTTCACTCAAATTTCCTGACAAGCATTCAGTACTCATTGCTGTAATACTTCAAAGTCACTGATCAGTTCTGAACACACGAAAGTCTTTAGGTGTCCACACAGCCAAAAATCCAGGTGATTTAAGATCAGAGGATCATGCAGGCCACTTGACTGGGCCTCCATATTCTATCCACTGTCTGCCAAAAGTCTGGTTCAGTTGCTGTCTGACAGTGCACAGAAAATGAGGTCATTCCCAAGCATCCATGTGTTGTTGATGAAGAAGCATATCTTCCAAGAGTACTAGTGAATCATTAAACAAAAACCAGTAGTATGATTCACCTGCTAGTCCACTGCATAAGACAGCGGGTCCTAACAGCTGATCTAAGATGCCCACCTACTCTTAAAGCATGTGGCAGTGGTATCCTAGTATCCAGTCAAATACAAACATCACCCATATCTTGGAAGGTACTGGTGCTGGGACATACGTTCACTTGGATTTTTTCATTCATTCACAGTGCGTACCACACCCTTAAAGTCTGTAACCTTTTTGAATAATAATAATAATAATAATAATAATAATAATAATAATAATAATAATAATAATAATAATAATAATAATAATAATAGGAAGCACAAAAGGAAGCAGAAAAGCAAATAAAATACAAGAGTTTATGTATAGAGACAGGTTGCGGACGGAGGAACGGCCTCCAATTATGGAGGGTAGCTGCAAATACATTGAATAAGCAGTCGCAGACAGCCGACACGGGGTGGTCCTCCAGCTTGGGGGTTGGGTGAGGTGCTAACAACTCCTCACCATAAAAAAAATTATGTTACAAAAAGCCTACAAAGCCTCGGACCTGGACTGATTCTTTAATATGACCCCAGCTACAGAAAAGGGAAATGAGTTTTGGAATATGGAATGTGAGGAGCCTGTACAGGCCAGGGTCACTTATGACAGTGGCCAGGGAATTAGCTAAGTATAAATTAGATTTAGTGGGTGTACAGAAGGTTAGGTGGGACAAAGAAGGGACTGTAAGAGCCGGGGAGTATACTTTTTTCTATGGCAAAGGGCAGGAAAATCATCAATTGGGAACAGGATATTTTGTACACCAGAGAATAGTATTCGGGGGCCGCGGTGGCGCAGTTGGTTGAGGCACTGTGCTACAAACCGGCAGGTCGCGGGTTCGATTCCCGATGGTGTCAGTGGAATTTTTCATTGGCATAATCCTGTCGGTCGCACTATGGCCCTGGGGTCGACTCAGCCTCTAAAGGAAATGAGTACCAGGAATATTTCCTGGGGGGTAAACGCGGCCGGTGCGTAGGGCTGACAACCTTACCACCTTCATGTGCCGATTGTCTAGAAATCTGGGAGCCTCGACCTTCTGGAACCCTGTGGGCCTGTCCAGGCCTGTAATGGGACTGCTTTTTTTTTAGAGAATAGTATCAGCAATCAAGAGATTGGAGTTTGTTAGTGATAGGATGTCATATATAGTGCTGAGAGGCCGGTGGTATAATATCATTGTTCTGAATGCACATACACCAACAGAAGAGAAAGGTGATGATTCAAAGGACAGTTTCTATGAGGAATCAGAAGAGGTTTTTTTATCATTTTCCTAAGTACCATATGAAAATCCTGTTAGGAGATTTTAATGCAAAAGTGGGGAGAGAGGATACTTTCAAACAGACAATTGAGAATGAGAGTTTACATCAGGATAGTAATGATAATGGTGTTAGATAATGGTGGTTTGCCACATCAAAGAATCTGGTTGTTAAGAGCACGATGTTCCTGCACTGAAACATTCATAAATACACCTGGACCTCTCCTGATGAGAAGACTCATAATCAGATCGATCATGTACTGATAGATAGGAGATGGCATTCGAGTATACTCGATGTGCGATCTTTCAGGGGAGCAGACTGTGATACTGATCACTATCTGGTGGTTGCAAAAGTTAGGCAGTACATAAACAAGCAGCGCAGCAGTTTGATGCAGAGTATGTTTTGTGATTGATGACTGTTGAAGACTGTACAGATATAAAAGCCTGGCCATAAAATAGCAGGCGGCCAGCTGAGTCATCCATGTTCTTTGTGACAAGTTTGTTCACTGGAAGTGAAAAACAAAATTTGCCAGGTAAACTAAGGACCCCATCTATTACTAAGAGTATTTTCTCTGCTGATGACTCAGTTCAGTAAATTCAGATACTGACTGTCAGATATGTTTGAAACATTATAATGTTTCATAAATGAGTACCATGAGAATTTCAGTAGGCCTACTTTAAATTTCAGATGAATTATAAAATCATGGCATTTCCAAGATATATAGTTTGACATTGTTATTGTCAAACTGTATATCCTGACACACAAAAAACATTTCAGCAACGTTTCCCTGTTATGTTTCACACTGGGAAGTGGCAAGCATGATTAATGAACTGTGAAACCTCTAGTCAGATGAATGTCACACAGTAAAGCTAGAAGTACTGGTATTGACATATTTGACATTGCCATATTTTTAATCATCTATGAAGGTAATAAAGTCATCAAAATAACAGTATTTCACAAAGTTTTAATACAGCTAAAATTGACTTCACCCTACGTGGTACACCAGTATATTGTTGCCATTTTTGGGGTATCTCCCATTAGCAAAGAAGTCATTAAAAATAAAGACAAACCATATTACAATACACTGAAAGTATATACCATTTCTAAATTACAAAGTAAAATGCATGAGCAATTTATTAATGTAATTATTGTCTGTTCACTTTTTTCTGGGTACTGTATGTTGGTATTTAGTGTTACATAGTATATGCTTCTGGTTTTATAAGTCCTTTCTCGTATACTGATAAAGGTAAGTTTTGTTAATAGTAGTGTATTTCATTTGTACGCAGTGTTTGTTAGTAACGTGTGGTGTGGTGTCTGACTTGTGTGTTGAGAGACATCCATAAAGACAAGATATATATATATTTTGCCAAAACATGTTGGATTAATTTAATTTTAATTGCAGTGTATCCTCTATTTCATACTCCTCAGTTCCTGGTTTTCTTTGTTTTGATGTTCAGTTCCAGTGATCTCAGTGTTAAATTTTCTTCAGTAAAGTGTTCCTTCAGTTCATTGTTCATTCATATTCAGTGCTCCCAAAAGAAAACTCAAATGGTGATTTCACTGTATATTGAGATTTTATGTAATGTTGTACTTGTGTGATGTTATTACCTTAACACAGAAATATAAAAGATGTTACAGTTTGCTTCTTAAAATTATATTACATTAAAACATTAAAATTAAAAATTAAAAACTCCTGCATGTTATGATCCCTGTAGATTCATCATAAGGGCGTATACACATCAAATAATTATGTATATAGCACTACTGAAACTTATTCATGACAGTTGAAGCTTGATATGTTGTACATCGTGTAGTAGAAGCCGAGGCAGAGGGTAGACTGTTAAGTGTAAAACAGACATAAACATATACAGTGGTATGGAACTCTTTTATGTTCAAGATCTTGGACGCGCCTTATATATATGACGAAGACTAGCACGGCCTTTGGTCTGGTGCAGTTGGTTGGCTTTTTTAATATTTTAGTTATTAATATTAAATAGAAACATTACATTGATGAGATTATACAGAAATCATAACTAAAAATAAAACTGTCATGAACTTCACTAGTGTAATACCTGTGGTTCTGTGTGTATGAAGACTAATGGTATCCACAGTGTATTCTTCAAGTCATGGTTCATGTATATGAACACTGCTACAAAATATTGTTCTGAGGGTGTGCCTGTCTATAATCATTCTAACCAATTTGACCTCATATGGAAATTAGTGTTTGTTATTGGTAAGTCAGCAAATGTGTGTGAATTTTTTTTTAAATGTTAACCGTGACTAAGAAGACATTCTGAAACTCATGATGACTAAAGCAGTATGTAGTGAGTCAGAAATAATAACAGGGCAGCCTATAAGGAGGACTTCCCAGAAAATAAAAAGGAGAGATTTCACAGAAGTATAAAATAACAAACCCTGGCAGCCTTCTGTAGGGACGTGTTCAATAAAAAGTAGCATTTTGGGCAGAACACATAAAACATACTTGTCTACTGCCTATTCTTCCATTCTTCAAATCTTTTGTTGTTAATGTTACATAAATACACACACACAGCATGGTAATTTTATAAGCCTGCCTTCTTTCCCTTAAGAAGGGAAAGTAGGCAAATAAAATAAAGTGTGAATCAATGTTACATTAACATGCTTTCATGTAATGCACAGGGGTTGGAAGTTTCAGGTCCATTGTCTTGTTAGCCTTACTGAAAACGAAGCACATATTTTGTATCTCAATTGTCATTGTGTGTAGTAAATTGTCTTATAATATATTCTTCAATTCTTGCTTCTGTCATTAATATAGTCGTAAGTGCCCATAGTGTTTGTCCAGAATAAATTACTGCATAGTGGTGTGCACACTCCTTTTGGGCAATGTGTCAATATTTTGATAATGTGAGGTATTAAACACAGCCAATCTGCTTTCACTAACATGTCTTTTGTTGCTCTGAACATAGGGAATTTGATTCTCCAGTCCCTAACCCGTAGTGTTAATGTATGCTATGTTAAATTAACTTTCACTGTAAAACAGAGGTGAGCAGGTTCATGTAGCATTAACTGTCTGGGCTTATATTAAAGAGGTGCCCAGCTTCAGACCTTGTCAGTTACCAGCTACTGTGACAGATTCCTATGGTCCATAGCCTATTCGAGTAAAGGGTCAGGCACTTTCGTTAAACAGGCCAAGACTCTCATTCCAAATTCTTGAGTACTCACCATTCATTATTATCCTTTACTGTCATGCTACAATAACCTCTGTATTTTAAATGGTATAGTTCAGTAGTCCAAGAATCAGTCAGTCAGTCTACAGACATTTTATGCTCAAGAAATCTATCCATTTTGTTTTGTATGACATATAGCTTTCCTAAATATACAATTTCAGTATGTTTACTGTGTTTCACCACAATAAATTTAGCACTTCATGAACTATGTTTATGGTTTTCTGGGATGTTGAGGTGTATAGTCTGATAGATGTTTCAGATAAACCTGCTGCCACCATATTCAGGGTTGTAGAACTATCCTGATGACAGAGGTATCAAGTTTCCCAGAAACTGAAATCTTTCTACCAAACAATGTGGCATCACATGCCAGAAAACCAAAAATTTACTGTCAACTTTTGTGAGAACTACAGACTGATAGATAGGTACACTGTCTTAGCAGAATGTGCTCCCTCCGTTTTCAGGGTGAAAACATCTTGTGCCGTGAAGTTCGAAGCAGCATTGGTGCCTTTCAATCAAACTAGATAGCAAACACATGCTAGAAAACCATAATCTTAATATCAACTTCTGCAAGAACTGTGTATCTCATTTCATGAATTGTCTTCTACTTTGTCTTGTTTCTTTTTACCGTGTGCTACAAAAAGTAATGTTTTTTTTTTCATCTTCAGGAAGAAAGACCAAAAAGTATGTTAATATAATGATTGCTGTCTTCTGGAATCTGTTACTGTGTATCTACCCTCACAGTAGAGGCAGCTGGATTCTCTGAAATTTTGGTATGCATCTACTGGCTTACATGATGTAATAGCAC
Source organism: Coptotermes formosanus (assembly GCA_013340265.1). Taxonomy (NCBI): domain Eukaryota; kingdom Metazoa; phylum Arthropoda; class Insecta; order Blattodea; family Rhinotermitidae; genus Coptotermes; species Coptotermes formosanus. Next base: position 1,595,607 of record BLKM01008356.1, on the reverse strand, counting down.
AGAAGACAGCATTCTTCTCAGTCATCACTGTGAGGATTTGAGATGTTTCCTGTATAAGTTTATTTCAATAGCCTTGTGTGACTTTTATTTCAGGCAATGTTCACAGGTGGTCTCAAAGAATGTGAAATGTCACGAGTAAAGTTGCAAGGTGTCTGTCCCACTGCAATGGCAAGGATATTACATTTCATGTACACAGGCCAGATAAGAGTGACAGAAGTTACAGTCTGTCAGCTACTGCCAGCAGCCACCATGTTCCAGGTATGTATTGGGTTCCCTGACTTTTCTTATTAACCTAGTCAGGATGATTGTCATACATTTACATTTTATTATAGGTGCTGTTTGTGGCCAGATACCCCCGAAGAGTGTGACTTCTATTGCAAACAGTCTGACCAATTGCTATTTATGTTCAAATATTTTAACGCATGTGTATGTTGTGTGACATACATATACACTACTTTTTCCACTGTCAACCTCTGAAGACCATACCAGAACATTTTGATTTACTAACCTGTAGGCTGGGCACTGTACCAGTACGTTTTTCATGTTACACATGTTGTATACCTTCAGCCATACCAGTATGGCATTACATATTTTTATATCCTTCACATTTATATTGTTTTTGGATGTGAAGCACGAAATGCTGTTTTTGTAAACATATGTTAGGAGGCACAAAAGTGAAAAATCCTGACCTCGGCCAGCAGGTACCCAATTGCAATCATGCAGCTGTCCTGAATAAGTTAATGTGTTCATTTGTGACTGGTCTTTATTTTTATAAACTAAATGCAGTACTGATAAGTAAGCATGTTTATAATGATGTCAGCACTTGTCAGCAGCAACTACCTACCTTCTCTTACTAAACTGGCTGTCAGTCAGACTTTCACAGGGCTGAATTTTTTATAAGTTGTGCAACCATTCATCGAATTTCATGGTCCAAATTTTCCCCCAAGTCCAGAATTAAATTTGGTATGTTTATTTTGGTAGTTCAGGGGAGTGGAGAAGACTACATAATGAGGCACTTAATGATTTGTAATCATCACCAAATATTCTGTGGGTGATCAATTCGAGAAGAATGAGATGGGCGGGGCACATGGCACATATGAGGGAAAGGAGAGGTGCATACAGGACTTTGGCAGGGAGACCTGAGGGAAGGAGACCACTTGGGAGACCCAGGCATAGATGGGAGGATAATATTAGAATGGATCTTCAAGCAGTAGGATGGATTGACTGGATGGCCTGGATTAAGCCGGCTCAGGATCAGGACAGGTGGCAGGCCCTTGTAAATGTGGTAATGAACCTTTGGGTTCCATAAAATGTGGGGAATTTCTTGACTAGCTGAGGACCTGTTAGCTTCTCAAGAAGGACTCTGCTCCATGGAATTAGTTAGTTATGTTGGTAGGTAATACAGCAGATCTAATGAATATTCATTTAGCTTTAGGTGTGTAATATTGTTACTTGTAGGCAAAGTTACAGATGTGGAGAATATGTACTTCACTCTTTTGAGACCTCATGATCTTTAAGATGGAGTCTAGTGATGTATTACTGTATGTGAAATAATTCTGCAGTTAAGAGGGAATTAATTTATGTTTGTATCCTGAATTACAAAAGTTACACCATCATCTTACAAACTTAAATTTAAAATTTTAGCATTCAGCATTCTCCTTTATCAGTTTAATGATCCTTGTGCATTATTTATAGGTATTCATAAGCAGTCAACAGATACTCTGGGGTAATGACAAAGTCTATATGAATTTTAATCTGTGAATTACAGCTGTCTATCACAAACAGTGACTGGCACATGTAAGTCAGTGACACACGTGAAAGTGAGGTACTAAGAAAACTGCAGTGTCACTGAACACAGTCTATGTCAAACAGAAGATAACATTACACTAAGAATATTCATCCAGTCCATGAAGCACACTTTGTGTACTGATTGCACACAACTGAAATCAGGTTTTCTGGCAAACACATAAAATGACTGTCATTTAAATTTGACACTTAAAGGCTCTGAACAGTTTTCATCTATTCTGTTAGGCCTCTGTGTTTGTATTATGAGAATACTCCAAGTAGCATAATTATTTTCAAAGTTAACAGAAAAGTAATGTGACATAAAATTGATAATTTAAAAACTGTATGTGAAATACATCTTCAAAGCTACAAAGCTCTCAATGCCTTTGTGATATTTTGTAAATTTTCAGCTTAAGTTAAGGGCATCTACCTTGGAACAAACCCAACATTAGTTTCAAATACTTTTCAGGATGAAATTAAATACACATTATTGCACCAGAAGAGAGCAAGTTTCTTATTTAGTTATGCTCAGAATGTAACTAGAATTGGAAGGAGGTAAAGAATGAAGGACACTGAAATTGCCCTAAGACACGTATCCAAATAAGATGATCAGCTAATTGTTGTTTAAAATTACCACAGTCCTGCAAAAATGGACATTTCATCTAATACAGCAGTACAGCAAGGTCTTCAAAGTCGTGTGTATTCTTATAATATTTTTGGATCAGAGTCATTCTTGAGAAGTTGACAGGTTCTCATCTCCTCAAGACATACCTCATTTAGTGGAACCCAGACATTCATTATTGTACACACAACAGCCTACAGCTTGTCCCTCAAGTGAGCCAGATGAATCGAGTCCACTCCTTTCCATCCTGTTTCTTTAAGATCCATTTTAATTTTATCATCACATCTGTGCCTAGGTCTTGCAAATGTCCTCTTTCCCTCAACTTTCCCCACCAAAACCCTGTGTGCATTTCTCTTCTTCCTCATGCATGATACATGCCCTGCCCATCTCATCCGGTTTGATTTGATCATGCACATAATATTTCATGAAGAGTACATATCATGAAGGTCCTCATCCAGTTTTCTCCAGCCACCTGTTACTTCTATGTCTTAGGCCCAAATATCTTTCTCAGTACACTGTCCTGGAACACCCTCAGCCTGTGTTCTTCCCTTATGTGACAGGACTATATAAAACCACTAGCAAAACTATGTCTTTATGTTTTAGATACTAAATGGGAACACAGAATATTATAAACTGAATGAGAGCAGCTATTGCCCACATTAGAGAACTTTGAATTTCTTCATGCATTTTATTTTAAATCAGTCATCAAAAATTTTTAGTGAAAAATATGATCATACTGGGTGCACAAGTATTTATGAATTTATTTCATAACAAGAACCTAGGAACTGGAGGCATCAGCCAGTGCTATGGTACTTGGACATTAAAGGAAACACCTTAATTTTCTACAACCAGGAAAAATATTGTTGTTAACATGGCTTATGTCACCTACTTACAAAGCATGCTCCATAAGTAAGACTCCCTAGCCTGTAAGGTCTGTGTTAATTGAGCATTTTATTTTTCGGTATGAGGTAGCATTTGCAGTGGGGTAACATGCAACAGATGATGTAAGATTTAGTCAGTCAGATGCTTTTCAATGTATAAGTTGATAATATGCAGTGGCAATGGCATTGGAAATGTGATCCCACAAAGAAGTTTGTAATGTGATTTGGATTTTATGGGCAAAATAAGTGTCCCCCATCAAAGTTCACCAATATTTACCACCAGTTAATAAAGGCATATGGTGATGGTGTAATCAGAGTGCAGCATGTGTGAAAATGGTGCAGACAGTTCAAAAATGGCGAGCGATACCACGAAAATGGTGTGGGAAAAGCAGTAACAGACAGAGAGGATTAGCTGGAAGTTCTACTGCATCAGACTGGACTCTGTGGCTCGGTTTCCCCTGCATTTGCCTAGCCTCTAAGCCCACTGAGCATAGTCATATACTATAACTGCTAACTACTAGTCTGGTTCAAAACATGCATTTCCCTACAGATGTTTTTGGCTAAAAATTGGTGCTGTATTCAGCCTAAAGCTACAATAGGCTACATTAACTAAGACTGAGGAAGACAGCCTAGCATTATTTGAAATTGATTTGCACTTTGGCCATTTCTCTCACAAAATTTCATGTTACCATGATAGCCAGTGGATTACTGACATGATAAAAATATTAATGTAGCATTTGGAATAAACCTGTTACCATTTCTAGCATGGAAAACTATAGCTTGCTGGCCCTGAAACCAGGAGCATGGATATGTGACTGTGCTGTCACCAAAGCATGCAGCTGTGGCCACTCTTTCAGTGTACAGCTGTAATTTCTGTTGCTCCCTTAACAGCATAATGATTTTGATAAATCTGAGTTGCTGTAAGTTGGGCTGAACCTGTACCCATATTTTGTCTGATGGAAGGCAGAAATTGCAAAGGTTTTCTCTGATGGGTGAAAATTAACATGCATTGTGAGAGAGACAGATGGACTGACATCCCATTTTTCAATGTGTAACAGATCTTGTGTCCATGCTTGTTAATTGAGAACTTAAGGTCTGAAACTCAACTCTGGAGAACTGTGGGGTGTACTTTGAAGCCCCTTGGAGGTGCAATGTCATGCCCAGTTTCAGGGAAGCTTACAATACAGGCAAGCAATTGCAGATCAGATGTATCTATTTTGATTTAGTGGACTCAGTGTTGCAGCATTTAATAATCAGTGCCACCAGCTGTAAGGCAGTTGCATTTTCACCATGGTAGATGCTGTGTTGTGATGTAACTTTCCAATTTAGAAATTTCTTGTGTACCACAGCTCCACTAAAACATTAATAAGATTAAACTTATTTCCTGGTATGCATTAGAAGTCATGTTTACTAGAGTGTAGCCTAGCTGAGCTATGTGTATAAAACTTTAGCTTGTGTAAATTGCATTCAAGTGGTCATGCCATCAACAAGAAGTGTATGTACTACATTACATCATAACTTTAAGCCAATGAATACCTATTCCTTTTCATGGCTGTGTTGTTATGCCAACAGTTTGCCAGCTTATTCCACTATACTTCACTTTGTACACTCCAGTAGCTTACATCCAGTACCCTCAGTTCATCCATTCTCATTTTAGCCTTCAGTTAACCTAGTCACCTGTCATTTCCAGTGTCATCCACATCCTGCACATCTTTCTGAATCTTATCCAGTGGATAAAGAGAGTTAAAGTTGTCCCTGTACATAACCATGAAGGCATATGGGACGAGCGGTCAGCCTCATGCCCTGGCTACTTTACCCCCCTCCCCCCCAGGAAAGAGCCCCCATGGAATAGCAGGGTGGTTGGGCCCCAGAGCCAGCCTGGAGGGGGTGGAGAAGAGGAGAATCTCTTGCCAGTGCTGGAATATTTGAATGCCAGATTTTTCAGCCCTTAGCATAGTTACCATACTGAGTACACTGTTCTGGCTCCTCTCAATGGATGCCTAAAAATAAATCCTTAATTTAGTGAGTTGTATCTCACTTCAGAAGAAAACCTGTGGCTCCCAAACATTAGGATGGTGGCATGAAGAAATGCACTACATGATGCAATGTAGCACAAGACCCACAACTGGCAGTGTTGTGAAAGTGTGGTTACAGGAGGACTTCTGTGGACAGTTATCTGATTGTTACTGTCTTTACACAAGTGGTATGCCGACATGCATCATAATGCTGCAGGCAGAAATCTGTCTCGCTTTTGCTCTATACTTCCTACAGAAGCCCATTGTTTCTTATGGATACCATATACAGGAAATGTGTGACTGTGACAGCATTTCTGGTATGGAAAATTAAGAAATTATGTGAAACTCGAAAACATCAGGTGGAACTGAAGTTCTGCTCTCCAAACTGTAATTACAATACACCTGTAGTTCCCAAACTGCTGTGCAGAACCACCAGGGCTGTGCAGGTGCCTACTCTAATGGTTAATTTCAACTTTATAGCCTCCTTCAGTGCGAATTATTATTTCCTTGAGAGGAACGGGAAGACTTTCATTGAAATTGTGGTCCACAAACAAAATAAGTCACAATAAACTTCATTTCAGACCAGTGAATTCAGTTTGATTGTGCTGTGCCTCACTGTTTTTCATAAGATTTTCTTTGATTTTGGAATGATGTAAACATGTTTCACAACATTTTATTTTTAATGTATGCACTCTCTGGTCTGTGAATGACACTAACACATCAAAACTCCAAGCATGAAGAAGTTCAGAGCAGGTTAAATTCAGGGAATGCTTTGCTACCACTCAGTTAAGAATCATTTACCTTCCTGTTTGCTATCTGAAAACTCATGTCAAAGAGAATGGAGATAAGTGATGCATGTGGCACATATGGAGGAGAAGACAGATGTGTGCAGGGTTTTGCTGGGGAAACATCAGGGAAGGAGACCACTTGGAAGAATTAGGCATAAGTGGGAGACTAACATTAAAGTGGAGCTTGAAGAAAGAGGATAGGTTAGCATGATTTTGACTGGATTCACCTGCGTCAGGTTAGTGACATATGATGGGCACTTATGAATATGGCAATGAACCTTGAGTTCCATAAAATGCAAGGAATTTCTTAACTAGCTAAGAACCTATTAAATTCACAAGAAGGACATTGCTGTATGTGATTAGTTGGTCATTTGCTTTTATTAGAATCCAGTAAGTGTTATCAAAACTAAAGGGGCTGAACAGCAAAGTGTTTGGAAAATACTATTACATAAAGTTGCTTATGCTTCCCTACTGAAACATATGTACATATATTCTTTTGAGTAATTTAACAAGTATTGTTACAGGTCACTAATGTCATCGACGCATGCTGTGTGTTCCTGGAACGTCAGCTTGACCCCACAAATGCAATTGGTATTGCTAACTTTGCAGAACAGCATGGATGCAAAGATCTCAACCACAAAGCAACTCAGTTTATAGAGCAACATTTTACTCAGGTACATACTCTGTCAACTAAAATGTCACACAGTCAACTAAAATGTCAGTGCTAGCTGGGTCCCCCTCTCATTATGTGTGAACAGCCAAATAATAGCACTGCCTTCTATAATTACAGCCCATCTTCCATGTTACTTTATGTATGTGGCTGTAGCATGTATAACTGTGGTACAATATAAGGTACACTGACTGAGTTGCATCCCACAATATGTGTCGACTAATAGATTTCACACCTTCCAGATTCTGTTGTCTTGAAAATATATGGTCTGGAACTTTCCTGTTTAAACACTATAAAGACATAAGTCAGGGAATGTAGGCATAGTGTAACAATTTTGGTGTGTTTACTCTGGCTCAAGACTGAGGGGAAGAGTGCATTGGGCATAGATCTCATTTTATTTTTCTCTGCGATTTTTGTTGAAAATATTTTTCACTCCAATAAATATTTAGTGAGGTATGCTTAAGAATTTATGATTTCTTTAATCTGTATGATTTGACTAGGAAGTGCCATAAATTAATACTTTAATTATTTAGTTGCCTGTTTCTGTGCCTAATTTCCATTAGAACAGTTCCTGGCTAGGGCAGGTAAACGTTTCTGATCCTAACTGAGGGTTTCGCACCATCACCATGTCTGTATTTGGGATATTATTTCATGACTGACTGGCTGGCTGACTGACTGACTAACTAACTACCTAACTCCTTGGAGCATAATCCATCTTGAGAAGCCAGTAGTTACTCATCATTTTATGGAACTTGAAGGTTCTCAAGTTCATGTGCCTAAGAACTTTTCACTGATCCCTACTCTGTGCAAGATGAATGCAGTCGACACCCTCCCAGCGTATTTCTTTAAGATACATTTTAATATTATCTGTCCTATATTGCATAGGTTTTCTAAATGGTCTCATTCCCTCAAGTCTTTGTACCAGAACTTTCTATGCATCTCTTCTCGTTGCACTATGTACATTACATGCCCCACCAATCTCACCTGCCTTGATTTATTGTCATAGTTCTTGGTGAGGAGTACAAATTATGAAGTGGTGGTGGTGGAAGCTGTAGTCCCTTAGACGTCGCATTGGATAGCCTAATTTTTAATTACAGGTACTGTGAAAGTAATTACAAATGTTATTAATTATTACTGAAGACAGAGGAATTTCCAGATACTGTTGGGTGTTCAAAGACCTGCTGCCCATTGGATGTTGCTGGAGATGCCCCCTTTAGGCTTAGGAGTTTCACACACACTTGTACAGAGTATTCAGCACCACATCCATATTATCATGTTGTTCGTGTTGTTGTCATCACCATTGCCATTGTTATCATGGATGATGACGATGATGATGATGGTACTGCTGATGATTATTATGATTATGATGATTATTATGATGATTATGATTATGATGATGCAGGTGTTTAGAAAAGAGATCACTCAACATACAAAGTGTCAAAATGTTGTTACAGAAATTGGGAGATGGCACAAGTAGGGTGTGATTGTATGCCCACTGTGTGCCAGTCCTGCATACAGCAACACAGGAGAAGTTGTAGTTTGGTTCATTTTAACCATTGTGTTTTTAAGTAGCAGATACTCTCAAGCTGTACTGTAGAAAGCATTCCTGAGGTTTAATGTGTTTAATTTCCTCATGAATGAAATTTACATCTATTAGTGTTATTCTGAAATATTTGAACTTTTTGCCATATTTTTGGAGAATGTGCAATCCACATCTATCTACATACTGTTGTTTTGTCCTGCTTTCCATCGGCATGAACATATATTAGTAACAGTTTTTTGTACAAATTTGTAAATATGTTTATGGTCCATTGTTATGCCTGACTACTTCAAATGCTTCATTGGCTGACAATGTGAAATGTAAAATGAAATGTAAATTTCATGCTTGTCATCTTGTTTGACATGTTTCAAAGAATTACCTTAACAACTGTTGCATGTAGGTGTGGTGTCACTTCGGCCTCACAAAATTGCATGACCAGATTGATATTACTGAGAATAGGATATTAAACATGAAAAATTTGGGGTACCCTGTAGTGGCATGATGTTCATACCTAATATCATCAAAACGTATCATTTGGGTCAGAAGTTATTCAGGGTGGTCAGATACAACAAATACACATGCGAACATTGCGACATTATAAGCTTACTGTTTCTTTATGAAGTAAAGTATTCAACCAAATAACGTATGTCAATTCACAGATCTGTCAGGAGGAGGAGTTCTTGCAATTAACAGCAATCCAGTTGGTGGCTCTCATTAAAAAGGACGAGTTGAATGTGCAGGAGGAACGTGAAGTGTATAACGCTGTACTGAAATGGGTTAAATATGATGAGGAGAAGAGGTATCCTAAAATGGAACATATCCTACATGCAGTGCGGTGCCAATATCTCACACCAAATTTTCTTCGTGACCAAATGAAGAACTGTGATGTACTCAAGAAATTACCTGCCTGCAGGGAGTACCTGGCTCAAATATTTAAGGTAGTACAGCAGCTTATCATTACATATTACATTCCATTCTGTATAATCAGTGTTTCCTCAGTCTCTGAAAGCAAATACTGTGGTGGTTTGTTGTCATAGTTGCTAAATACCTAATTCATTTCTTATCATCTCTGGTAATTATCCATTGCATCATCAGCTGAGGGCCAGAGTATAAGAAGGCAGGAATTAGCAGAGTATCATTAATCATCTGTTTATGTAAATGGATGGTAAACACTGTAGTAGAAGTATTTGTATATTACACCAGGAACTAAGGCGTAGAGAATGACCACATTTTTTAGAACTGAATTTCTGTTCCTAAGTACAGAACATGCGGGGGAAGAGAAAATCATGCATCATGTGCTTGTGCATAATACCAGAAACACAAACTTCATGAACACACATTGTATAGAATCATACTCCATTTACCATCTGTTATGTATTACTCATTGAGAGATGTGGAGAAGCGTGTTTTCTAAACCCTGTTGTGCTTGTAGAAGGATACTTCAATAGCCAATTTGTAATTCAGTACATAATGTAATAAGATACATTCTTCTTACTTGCATGAATAAAAACTCAGGCTGATCCAGGAATGGTTTGTGTATGACAGTTTTAAACCTTTGAAGACTGACACTAATTTCAGATTATGTCTAAAAATTAAGTTTCTCTTTCATAGAAAACAAACTCTGTCTCCATTATAAAGGCCAATCAGTTCATGCTGTTTAGGAAAATAATGGCTGGTTGTTCAAACAATTTTATGAAACGTATGAGTGCACTGTATGGGCAGAATGCAGATTTGATATGTCAGAGCAGGTGGTACTGGGCTTTTGATGGTTATTGTTAGCATGAAGATAAGTGACAGAAATTAACAGCAATGTTGCCACATACAGCATGTAGTCAGGCTGTACTATGTCTCATGTGGTTAATCACTCACTGCTGACAGTGGAGTCCCAGGTTTCATCCCAGGCTTGTCCATGTGGAATTTGTAGTGGACAAAGTGGCACTGGGACAGGTTTTTCTCTGAGTACTTCATTTTCCCCTGTTCTTATCGTTTCACCAGTGCTCTTTACTCATATTTACTCGTAATTAATCTACCAGTGACAGTATGTAATCTTAGCAGCGATAATTTTATAATACATTCTAGCCATGTATGCTAATTTTGTCAAATGATACAACCAACAAGGTACACATTCATGAATCACAAATGCATTTATTATTTAATATCTCCTACATGTTTTAGCCTTCTCAGCCATGTTCAGCAATACCATTTAATACGACAAGAAGGGCATAAAGAATATTACAAGTTTCATTACTATGAAAGAAGTAAAAGAAATAAATATAATTATTATATCCTGATAATGCATAAATTTGTTATCTTGTTGGTTGTATCTTTTGGTAATCTTAGCAGCCAAGAGTGTTGTCAAATAAAATACTTCCTGTCACACAACATGTAATCTGCATGCTGTAACCCCAGTCACAGAACTTTATTCACATTCATTCTATTCTGTATAATAATTTTTTTGTCTAGAAAATAAATACATACCATGGTATTTGAAGTATTTCATTCCAAAAAAGTACAAACACGTCAAGAATCAACTCATGCAAATGTGGACTCAATCTCCTGTTCTCAGAAGTTGCTGTAGGTCTATAAGCATCATTGTTTTTCTCTACACAGGATCTGACCCTGCACAAGAAACCATGTGTGAAGGAACGTACACCCAATACTCCGAGAATAATTTACATAGCTGGAGGTTATCTCAGAAATTCACTAGATCTCGTTGAAGGCTATAATGCAGATGATCGTACATGGTCACAGCTTGCTAAGTTAACTGTACCTAGATCTGGGCTAGGAGGAGCATTTCTAAAGGTAACTGTAATGTATTTCTTTTGTCACTTATACTTATGTATATATGTATGTCATTTAAGCGTCTTTAATTTTTCCTCAGGGCATGTTTTATGCTGTAGGGGGGCGTAACAACTCTCCTGGGAGTAGTTACGATTCAGACTGGGTGGATCGGTACAATCCAGTAATGGACCAGTGGCGTCCTTGTAGTCCCATGTCAGTTCCTCGTAACAGGGTGGGAGTGGCTGTCATGGATGGTCTCTTATATGCAGTCGGAGGATCAGCAGGCAGCGAATACCACAGCAGTGTGGAGAGGTGAGCAGTTCAGATTATTTAAAATGCCAAAAGCAATTTTCTTATTTGGTTTCTAATGGTTCTGTGTTCCTAAGTATAGTTGCAAAGTGTCATCTTGAAAACGCTGACTGTTCCCTTGGTTGTGAAACTTGAAAATTAAGCAGTGAGAAGGGGGACTTGTTTATATTCAGATGGAACAGACACAGATGGCATTTTAGAAACTCCTGCAACACTTTTCAGTTAACAGTTCTATGAGATGTAGTAAACTGAGACCAACTGTTACACAGAATAATTCACAAAGTTAACAATGCAGCATGTGTTCAACAGAAATCGTCACTGTGGCTTTAGAAACTTGTGGCAGTGGATGAAAAGTATGCTGTGCATGAAGTGTTTGCATCCTGATAGGGATGTGATGTCTGATACCACACCATGCAGAATTACTAACATAATATAAACCACATCCTTATGTTTTACAGATATTTAGGACTTCACTATGAAATTTCATTAAAATTGTTGAAGTCATTCATTTCAGTCCAAGCATGCATGTTTTGTGGATATAACTGTTTGCCTGCGCCATTTAATCACTAGTGTTTGGTGGTATTAGTCCATATATGTTCCCAGGTATTTACATTTTACATGGTTGGTATGTGAAATATGTGCGCTGATTTAGAAAAATAAAAGTATCTTGAAATTTTCAAATTGCTTCACTATGAAACCTGTGTGATACGTAAGTATTTACAGTGCATATTCACTGCACTTCACCTTCCTTTGTGATTTGAGGTTGCTGCATCAACTGGTGGTATTGGAGGAGTGTAGTGCCTCTGACTTCAGGGTCAGACACTCTTCTGTGACTGTTTGGCCCTGAAGATGAAGGGACTGTGCTCCTCCAAAATGCTAGTAACTGTATACCATTCAACACAACGTAACATCCCAGAAAACTTGAATCTTTGAAGGTCACACTGTCTGCATTTGTTGCTAACTGAAACCATATGGGGGTTTTTCTTTTCTCATTGGTGCACTCAGCACAAGGTTTTACATGCTCAGTGATTTTTGACACTGTATCATACCACAGACCGCTTTCTCCCTACTATTTTGCATGAGAGATGGTGTTTCTTTTTTTTATCAGTGCATGCAGCGCAAGTTCCTGTATGCCCAATGAATGCTGAGCATGTATCAAGTAGAAAACTTTCTCCCTGCTCTTGCATGACAAATAGTCTCCAATCAACTACTCTGTCAAGTTGCATGCAGGTTTGTTGACTTGGTTGCAGAGAATAAAACTTCAATTTTGCTACATTCAAAATGGAATGGATAACATATTTTCACCACCTTTTAGATGTTTACATGGTTGTGTAATATTCTTTCATTAAACCAGCCAATGTGATAAGTGCCATGCCCCATGTATAGTTTACAATAGCTTCTGAGAACATACTGTGAATTTGATGTTTTAATTGACACATTACATTGTACAGTGTTAGTACACAATAAATAAATATTACAGTCAGCACAGCAGTATTTAATAGTTAAGATATTTCTGTTTGGGCTACATCTTTCAATTCTTTAGTGAACCATCTTTAGGCTAGTATGAATGTATGTACAAGCATATTTCATGGTGTTCCTAATCCTTTGTTGCCACCACTGCCACCACCACCACCACCACCACCTCCTCCTCCTCCTCCTCATCATCATCATCATCATCATCATCATCATCTACCCGTTGTTATTGTTCGTACTGCTGCTGCTGCTGCTACTACTACTACTACTACTAATAATAATAATAATAATAATAATAATAATAATAATACTGTAACAACAATAATCGATTGATTGGTACTTGTGCTGTAGAGCCAGCACATGAATAAACACCTGTTTCATCATTATAGTCAAAGGATATGAAAGAACAGCCTGTAATATCTGTGTTAATTTTCAGTTGATTGTCATAACAGCAAAGGACTGGGGGTAGATGTAACATTTTGAAAGAATTATTGTTGTTTTCTCTGTTAATTATTACAAATGTGGCAATGCTGTCAAACCTGGAAGTCATAGCTAACAAATTAAAATTATTTGAATCTTCACTATCGGAAATTATGCACAGAAGTGGATTAAGGAATACCATAACTAGTACTTATAGTTTCTGGCTGGTTAACCATTTAGATTGAAGCATCAGAAGGGGAACAGGTTTTGTAAACTGTTTTCAGAAACTCTTGTGTGTGAAGGAAATAACACAAGCAATTTATTTTCACATACTGATTCAAGGTTTGACCCAGAAGAAGATCGGTGGACAAGTGTAAAACCAATGCACACAAAACGTCTTGGAGTTGGGGTAGCGGTTGTGAACAGGTTATTATATGCAATTGGTGGTTATGATGGTAATGAGAGACTAGGCTCAGGAGAATGTTACCACCCAGAAAACAATGCCTGGACGATGATAGCACCCATGACAACACAGAGAAGTGGAGCAGGTAATTTTAATATCATACCGTCTCAAGATGTTCACCCACACACATGCACCTATGCACACACATATATGTACACTTCACCCCAACAGATGAGCAGTCTGTTCTTCTAAAACACAGATGTCCACCTACCAGACTGTAGATCAAGGTCATCAGACAGAACATCACAATATGAATCTTCATACTGTGAAAACCTCAAATATAACATTTCATATTTTTGTTTTCTCACACTGGACTGTAGTTTAGTGTGTATCTCATGTGCTGTACTATGCCTCGTAGTTAGTCGCTGCCACTGTACACCGTCCAGGTGCAAGTTCAATCCTAGGATGGTCCATATGTCATTTGTGGGGTACAAAGTGGCACTGGAGCTGGTTTTTCACTGAACACTTTAGGCTCCCGTGCGAGTTGTTATTACACAAATTCTCCATACCCATCTGTCATAAGGAGATGGTACACTAGGCCCATTTTAGGCTGCAGTACCAAGGGACTTTGTCTTATCCCATTGTAGGAACTTAAAGAAAATGAATATATCATACAAGTAAGTAACCAGACCACTATTTTTGTGCACCAGCTGGCAACACTTCTGAGTTGATATGGGTTTGATCATGTATCAGGATCAGCAGTTTTATGTCAACTAATTCTTGGGATTAAGGTTGTGGTTGCCATGTTTTGTCTTTGAAAACCATGGATGGTAGAACAGACATCAGAATCATTTTCTAGTTTAAATTGAAAAATATGCCTGTTAACATGTATAGAATGTTGTAGCAATTCATGGAGAGAAAAAAGTTATCAACACAACAACTAGAAGAAGTTAATCAAGTGACATCAGTTGACTGTTGTGAAGACAGCAGAAGAATTGAATGGGAATAGAGTCACTTTTCTTAAACCAAAGAAGACTGTTTATGTAAAAATAGCGCTGAAATTTTTCAGTGATGAGCAAAATAAGGTGTCACACCTCAGATTTCACAACCGAGATCCATCAAAGAACGTGGTATTTTTCTAAAGACACTGATTGGTGTTAAGACTAGGGCCTTCAACTACGAACAGACAACAAAATTATGATATCTTGAATGCAAACATCCAGAATCTCCAAGATAAAAAAAAAGTTACAAGGTCAAAATTATACTCATGTGCTTTGCTCCTGAATTATCCATTACAGATTTATTCATCCGCAACACTCAACCAAGCAGTTTACCTTCAAATTTTGGCATGTCTGCAACAGTGTGTTAATTGAAGAGGACCAAACTCTGGCCAAGCAAGTGCATTTGACATCACAGCTATGAATGTGGTTTCCCACACAAGAACCTTGATAAAACAGTGTTGGGCTGAGAACAAACATTAGTGTTACAAGTCCAATGTACTCTCCACATTTGGCCACAAGAAACTTTTGTGGGTCTAGAACTTATATGTTTTTGAAAGTGTCTCAATTTGAATTAAGTGAAAATACTCAGAGCAATGTGACACAAATATTGAACAGACTTTTGCAAATGAGTTCTAGCAATGTTTCCAGGAATGGCTGGCATTAAAAGGCACCTTAAAGGCAACAGTGCTCACAAAAGGCTCATGAGTTGTTTTTGTAGAATCAGTCCATTTATTTGTCAGACCTTGTATATGTTCATCTTACCATTGCCTCCCTCACCAAATGTAGCAGTGTCCGATGTGCGCTGGTCTCATGTTGTCTGTCTAGTGGTGATGTGAGTGTTTTTAGAAGCAGCTAGTGCTGGTTTTATACAATGTACATCATGCACACCTGCTTAGAAAGCTAAGGATAATATTTGAACATGTTTAAACTTATCAACACTAAAAGTCCTGAGAAAATACACGTTTGGGCATAAGCGAGCCTGCCGAAGCTACAGAAATTTTGAGAGATTCCGTTTGTATTGAAGAAATAATGGCTCTGCAATAAATTTCACTGGTATGTTACATACTTCCACTTTTTATATAAAATTAAATCTATCAAATGAAGATTGGAGTAGCTTATTTCAAAATATGATTTTGTATTTGAATGGCCATATCCTTAACTTGTGGTCTGTAAATACATATTTCCGCATCATGTCGTATTTGTATACTGATACAAGGTTTTCTGTCAAACGCAACCTTCTAATTGTGTATATTCTTGTTAGATTATACAGTTAGTCTCCATGTTTCAGCACATAGTGCTATCACAGTCATAGCACATATGAATGCTGATACTGCAAAGCAATTTATCTAACATAAAATTAGTAATAATGTATAGGAACTAGTAGTGAAGTTAATGTTCATAAAGTTATTAGAATTGATAAAGCTCTTCATTGCAGTTGGCCGTCACTTATAGTTTCAAGTTACAGTGTTTTATACACTGTCACATTTGAAAAGACTTTCTATTACGTGAAGGTGCCACTAGTTCTTTGTTGTACAGTTCCTTATGTTTTGCTGCGAAGCTTTTCCTGTAGGTACATCAGTGTCCATTTTGCTTGTATAGTTGTGGAGGTACTGGTACAATATTAATTATTTTCTTATTTTTCTCCATATATTCTCTTATTGTGTGTATCAGTCGTTGGAGGAGGCAGGTACAGGGTGTAATAATATTGTTCTGGTTTGCATAGTACCACTACATTGACAAGTGTAAAAACAATGAAGAAATATAACAACTTAAAACATCTTCATGTAATTTTAACATTTAATGACACCATTGAAATTGTGATACTGAGTAAAACATGAAAACTCGTAGGTGAGAAGTGATAAAGCCTTAGGGCAAAACACTTCACGAGTTTTAATACTTTTACAAACACCTTTATAATATAATAGTTCTTAATGACTCAGTTCTTACGTATTTTTAAGCATTTAATTCTAGAAAAAATGTGTGGCTGTATCCACACTGGAAGGTGGCACAATGTGGTGAAACATGCAGTGATATTAAGTGTAAAGTCTAATGAGAATTGTACACACAATTAACCCTTAGATTACGGACTGAGTACAAAATGTACCCAGACTTGGTTTCTTTTCTTCAGCAGTTCATGGTGGTAATGAATGACAAACTGAGCAATTTTTTGTTCATTTTTTTCAAGTCTCCTTGGGTACAAAATTACCATTATGCAGTGAGCATATTGTTTTTTTAGTATGCTGTATTTTTTAAAACCCCAATGGAGGCATTTTTAGTAAAAAAAAATGTCTGAAATATGTTTTCTACCAAAATGTAATATACAGGATGTATCTAACATACTTTGACAACTCCAGGAGTGAGTTCCCCACACCAAAACAACAAAAAACATTGATATCAATGTATGTCTGCAAACACTTACTTTTCAGCATACAGCCCAGCAACATGTTGACCTCAGTCCTTTAGATTTTTTTGTGGGGATACTTAAAACCCCCTAGTGTATTCAGCTCCAACTGAAAATGAATGGACACTTCACAGACACATTTTTTATGCTTGTCAAACCATTCATAACTGCCCTGGCATGTCTGAAAGAGCGCGACAGTCCATCATCAGACGTGTTCACACATCCATTGATTCTGGAGGACATTTTGAGCAACTGTTGCAAACTGGGACTTGATAAACAATAAGAACTCAGCTGTTACTGAATTGGCAATGTGTATTGTTAATGTATTATGTCAGTTATAAATAAAATATTTCACTTTCTTTTTCTGTGGCGCAAGAGCCCAACCCGGGCCTAGGCTGCCCCTTTGTTGAGGTTTCTAGATCACACACAAAATATCACATAGTTAAGGTGTTTATTGGTGAATGTAATCTTTCAATTAAACTCAAAAGCCACTCATTTCTGGACATATATTTATATGAACGCTCTTCTCTGTTTTGATGTGAAGAACTCACTCTTGAAATTTGTTCAGGCGTTTTAGATACATCCCGTATAAATCATCTAGAATATAAAATTGCAAGCATGTCAATACTAGCTCCTCCGTCTGCAGGACAGTTGACTGACTAGTGAGCTCACATTTTGCATTCACATTTTGGTTACTTTAACATCCAAGTATACAATGGCAAGACTGATCGAGAAAGAGAGAAAAAAAGCAGGACCTTTGAGTGGTCAAAGATGTGGTCTGTCACATGCATGGAACAGGAAGAGTTGTTGCAACAGATAATTTCTTTACAAGTTGTGAACTAGCAGGTTTCCATTTTCACTAAGCATATGAGGCAGGTTGGCATGGTAAGAAAGAACAAGCTTGAAATCCCAGCAGTATTTTTCAGTGGAAAACAAAGAGAGATCTCTTCTTCTATCCTTGTTTTTACAAGGGACCTAACATTGGTATTATATGTGCCAGCAAGAAACAAGACCATCATCATCCTTTCATTACAGCATGGGTGAGGAAAGATATGTCATACCTGAAATTATCATGCATTCTAATGCCACTGAAATTGGGATTTATGTTCTGGACAACTTTCTGCTGGAGTACATTAATACAAGATCAGCAAGATGCTGGCACTGGGAGCTGTTCCCCAGCTTGATTGTTGTTGCTGTTGTAAAACATCTTTACTATGGATGCTGAAATATCCTAAAGAGCAATAGAAGAAATATCATTGAAGCTAGGGGTGCACAAATTTTCCAGAATTCTAGGAGTCAAAAATTCTAGGCACCAGATGTGTGACGTGAAGCAACTTCCATACTGAGAACCCACAAATATTAGGTGCTGCTGCACAAAATTTAGTCATCCAGATGACCTGATGTGGGGTTCATGCATCCATGATCAAAGACGTCTCTTTCTCTGACAGAAAAAAATGCTAAGACCACATAGAAGACGGGCTGATAGTGGACACTTCAACCAACAGATTTCCAGTACAATGACAGCAGCGGGTGTCTCTTGCAAACAACCAGCATCCGCTACAACTGAGAAGATAAAATGGAGGAGGATGGCATGGAGGGTATTTCATTTGTCCAACAGCCAAGGACAGAAAAACGAGTTGGAAATGTTGCCAGTGATCTGAATGAGTGTGCAACGACCACTCTGTCAAGACAGACCAAGTAACATACAACAGTTACAGGGACCAACCATAGTACAAACTTCATTCACATTTGTGTTCTAAAGTATATACTCTTTGTTATCACACATTTTATGTATTTCATTTTATATCACATTAAAAATGAACAATTTGAATAGATTTTGCTGTTTGTCTTTAATTAAGTCTAAGAAACGAATATGGAACAAAGTGCTGAACAAATAAAGCACATGGGTACAAAATGTACCCAGCACAGTAGTAGTTGGAAGTTTTTTGTATTTGGAAGGTTGTATTTGACAGAAGCCCTGATACTAGTTGTAGTCTGTAATGTATGTGGGCAACCAGCATTGTTACACTATACACTGGAATGCTGTTGCTGTACAACCAATAAGTTTTTTTTAATGTTGGATAAGCCAAAGCAATGCTGTAACAACAAAAGAATTTAGGATCAACTTGTGTTATTTTACAGGTGTGGCTGCACTGAACCAGTATATTTATGTAGTTGGAGGTTATGATGGACAGAGACAACTAAATACAGTAGAGCGGTATGATACAGAGAGGGATAGCTGGGACTTTGTGTCTAGTATACGCATAGCACGCAGTGCCCTCAGCCTGACTGTACTAGATGGAAAACTTTATGCTATGGGTAAGGTATCATTATAATTGTAATAAAGGGCTAGCGATTTCATACCAGAACAAAAATTACTGTTCAGGAAGTCAGTACTTCTTTGAAGATTCAAGTTTTCTGCAGTGTTACATCATGACAGCAGATAAATAGTTACCAGTGTCTTGGAGGATTAGTACCATCAGCTTCAGCCTCATACAGTACCTTGGACTTTTGTGAGAACCCCGCATCTTGCAAAATATTTCTTTCATGATTGTTTCACAGCAAGAAAATTGTACCTTCCCAAAACTGTACTTCAAATCACTCTTTCTTCCCCATGTCTTAATTCATGACAGTGCGCAAAACCTTATTTTATTACGTGTTTTACCATGGCTCCAATAATTACTCTTTTAGAAGTAACACCCCTGTCATATTACATTTTTTGTATCAATTTAGTAGTAAGTGTTAAAGATCTCTACACACTTCAGACAGTGTTACTAGGTATGTCATAACTGACGTACCTAGTAACGCTAGTACCTAGTATGGTTCCCTCTCAAATACACCTGTGCATAATTTTCTGTTATGAATTTTCAGTGTGGGGTAATATTAATTTAGTGTGATTTTCATACTGTATAAAGTTGTTAATCCTGCGATGTATCAGATTTTAGGTTGTCATGGTGGTTCATATTTAGGTAGCAGTACTTCAGGCTATGATTCGTTTTAGTCTTCTTCTTGGTGATTAAAAACATTCCACAGGAACCTGTTGCCTGCACCTGCAGTGTATAATTGAGTGAAGTTCAGATAGGGATGCTTTATGTGGGAAGAGTGGTCAGTTGGAACAGGGAAAAAGAGATGTCCTGAAATCAGCAGCTTGCAAGGAAGGCCCTGAAATGGGCAACTTGCAGGAAGGGCCCTAAAAGAGGCACCTTTCAGGGAAGACCTTTACAAAGGACATTGGTAAAGGGTAACTGAGCAGAAGAGACGCTTCTGTTGTCCCTTTGGCATGTAAATTAGTGGCATTTTGGAGGTCTTATCATACCTCTTCATATTGTTGGGATGGAACTCAGTTTGCATTGCTTCTGTGATGTGTGATCCATGCAGCTGGACTTCTTGGTCCAAACACAGGTGGTCTGTGTCTGGATACTATGCTCAGGTGTGTAATGTGTTCTGTTACACCTGCCTTATGTGGGTGGTAGAGGTGAAGTGCCAATGGTGATGTCTTTGATCTCAATGGAACATCTGGTGTGTCCACGGTATACTTTCTAACTCTCACAGGGGATGCTGTGTATGCCTGATGCTTTTAGGGCTGGGTCATCCTGGATGGACTGAAGGATGCTGGGTCTTTTCTTAGTGGAAGACCTGCAATCTTGACATGCTTGCACACTAACCTGTTGATGTGTTTTGAGGCGGTGCCAACATATGATAAGGGAAGCTGCCAAAGTTGGAGTTCGTCTATGTCACGTAACTCTGTCATATGGAACGAGTGTGGAGAATCTGCTGGTTGCTGTGGCCATTTTTTTAGAATATACTGTCAAGAAATTCCAGCTTCATATGAAGACATTGGTCCTGTATGCCAAGGTGGGGAGGACACGGTATTTATTGGCCAGATGGTGGTGTAACGTGACATTTTGATACAGGATGATGTTGATATGCTTCCTGTATAGTCTGTAATCCAGAGAGTCATTGTCATGTGCATAATATACAGGAAGGGAAGTTGACCCTCTTTTGTCTCTTTCCATCATGAACCAGGTGGTGTGTGTATGCTTTTGAGACGGTCAGGAAGTCAGTCACTGCCTGAGGTCTGTGGGGCTACATCAGGAACATGTAACCCAACATACCAGAAGTGGCAGAAGGACTTGTGGGTTGCCAAGTTTAGTATGCATTCCTCAAAGACCTGCATGGAGAAGTTGGCACTTATGACTGACAGGGGCAAACTCATGGCCACTCCATCTGTGTGTTCAGAGAACTGAGCAGAGTGACTATGATTCTGCCCATACAGTGTGACCTGTCATTGCCAGCTTATTCATAAGACGCTTTAAGGAAGGAGCACTCATCAGGGCAACTGACAACCCACCCTGACAGTTTCTGTACATTGAGAACCATTAATAATATAGCCCCATGGACCGTAAAAAATTAATGTCTTTCCCACCTCAACAGCATACGATTTAATAACTGTTTCACCATGGAGGTGGAGATGTGATCCTGAATCTTAGTGTATACAGGAGGCTGACCCAACAGCCCCATATTTTATAGAGTATACAGTACACCTACCAGCACCAACATTTATCTGAATGCCAGGCTGCACCATCATCTGGTGAACAAACAGACTGTGCGTTCCACCTATGCTCACAGTCAAAGCTATCTGTGACCACATCAGTCTTCACACAGAATCAGCATTTTTCTGTGGTACATTCAGTCAAATGGCTGCAGCAACCAGCAGATTCTTAGGCTTCCAACCTGTATGAGAGAGTCACACCATGCAGACAGATGATTCAGTTTTAGTAGATTATTTTACCTTATTTTTGCATCACCTTTAATCATATCAGCAGGGTGCTGTCCAAAACTAATATGCTGCAGAAAGCATCAGGCATATACAGCATCCTTTGTAAATATGCCCTTCCTCTACTTGTGACTCCTATAATGAATGGCCTTCCTTGAAGGTTTTACTTTTTAAGGTCTTTCTTGTCATTTGTCACTTTTAGGGCCTCTGTTTGTTGCACATATTTCCCACCCTTCATGTATAACTTATCTGCATCTTGGCATGCTTCTTTACCAAAGGTAGAGGCAGCAGATATCCTGAAACACTGGTAACCATCTAAAAGACTGCATGGGGTAACACCCAGTAGACAGTAATCTAAGCATGTTTAGATTTTCTGGTAATAATTAACTTTTTAGATTGTAATTTGTATGATGCAGGATTGCGAGACAGCAGGTTACCAGTCCTCAGACTGCACACTGCTGTTTTACCAGTCTGTAAACTTACAAAGTATTGAGAACCATAGGTTGCAATAACTGAAATGTATGAGTGATTTTGTGTCTGATAATGTAACGACATTTTACAAAAATTTTATACCAGAATAAACATAAGGATGTCACGTGCTTCATACAAAACAAACATTTCTCCAAGGTAACATTTGTGTATGACTTTCATGGGCCAATGTGTAAGAATGGGCAAAAAGTAATTTAATTTTTTTCACATAGGAGGTTATGATGGACAGACATTCCTGAACATTGTGGAGGTGTATGACCCAGAACGTGATGTATGGGAAGAGGGTCAGCCCCTCACAAGTGGACGCTCAGGACATGCATCTGCAGTATCGTATCATCAGTGTGTGATTCACTGTGAACAACATGATCATTCAATGACAATGGATACACCTTCACCAAGGGGAAGGTCTAGACAAGGCAATGAAAGAATGAAGACATGATGAAGGTGAAAATTTACCCACAATTAATGCTATTCAAACAGTGAATGAAGATGTATGAGGAGATGCTCAAAAATTCCATTCATGATGAAAACATTGCCTGATTTGAAGACTGTGTGTGTGGTTTTATTGTGTATCAAGGTTATGCACGTGACTCTTACCATGGTGAGTGCTCCAAATATGGAGATCAGCATTCCTCGCTCCATTGCAGTGGAAGTCCTTCCTTTACAGTAGTTACTGTAATCATTTGAATGTCTGTTGTATTTATTGTTTTGAATTTCCTTAGTAAAGTAGAAGACATCTCTCCATTGTGTAGGCTGACATTTTTAAAAAATTAGTAACATGTATGTATATGTTTGTGACCACAGTAGAGATTATTTATAACACTGACACATGTGAACTCTTCCGTCTTTGCATGGAAAACTTGGAGACTTTGGTTGTAATGAGACAAATTATTTGTTAAAGTAGCTTGTTCATAATGTATATATAATTTATTTTTAGAATACACTTTCCTTATCCTTCTCTAATCGATAGCAAATGCATAACATTGGATATTAGTTGTAGTTGCATTTTTTTGCTTTACAAGGGAAACTTTACATATTAGCTGTTCTCAAAAGTGCCAAATATTGTCATGTAACTGAGGCTGTGGTCCCCTACCCATAAATAAGAATGACTACTCCATTCAAAAATTGACAAATCCACATTGGTCACTGCAGTACAATTTGGTTTACAGATATCTAACATGACATAGTTAGTGCTGAACTTTGTCCTGGTTGTATAAGCCAATGCCTAATTTAGTAACTTGTTGCATGTTACCACAGCACATTCAGAACATATGTTTGTATTACTCAGTTCAGTCCTGGCCCTTCTGCATAATCTCAGGCAGCTTATATTTCTTTACATTGCTCATAAAACTAGTATTATTTTGTAGGAAAGGCTGAAACTCAAACTTTATTGGATGTGGTTATCACACTTTGTCAAGTACGTTTTGTTAATTCTTTGCAAAATTCACTGTATGAACCATGGCGTGTTTAATTTATTCATTGATTTTGGAAGGTTGCAGTAAGTTGTGTTTCTTATTTCTGAAGTATATTTTTTTTGGATTCTGGGCTCTCAGAGCTTTGAGTTACGCTATGTGAGTGGCCCAGAGGAAGTGTGACATGTGCAGAACTTGTTTTCTGCTGTGCCCATGATGTGATCTGTTTAAACAATGGCTGAACAGTATATTGTAGGAGATAATTGATAAAATATAAATATTTATCATTATGTAACAGCAGTTTTTCATATATTCCCTGCTTATATGGACCTTAGAAAATGATGTGGCTGTTGCTCCACAGCAGAGAATCTCTTTATTGTTAGACTTTCAACTCTTTTTATTACCCTTAGGCCACTTAGAGGAAAGAAGTCCTTATTTCCAAAAAATGTTAGCATACTTATAAGGTAAGGCACCACAATTTGAAGTCTGTAAAATGGTGCAGTGGTTCATGTAGGCTTGAAGGTGGGCTTGCTGATCAAAGTCTCAACTGTGAAGACACTGTCACCAGCATTCAGATTCTTCAGAATATGGTTATTCGTGAATGTTCTTGTATCACACGTCTGGAACAACAATATGTCTTGTCCATTATAATGGATAAAAAAGGCCTCGGGAAGTGCCTTCAAATAGGCCATGACAGTCTCTTTCAAAATCCTCTCTTACTGTTTGTACACAATCATCTTCATCTCATTTTACATCTGCTGTGAAAACAGCATAGTTAAATAATCTAATAATCAGTCATGACATTCATACTGTAGTACATGAACCATTTGGTGCCAGAATGAAATGCCTGATAATTATAAAAGCAATAAATCACCAACAAATGCACAATATTCGCTATTAATATTGCATTATTAATACTGTGCATTTGTTGGTGGTTTATTGCTTTTATATGAACTAATACATGGTCATGGAGCATATTAAATTTGCCTAATAGTTATCCACAGAAGACCAGAATTTATATGGGAGCTGCACAAGAGCAGATGTAATTATATAATGTTCAGCATTCTGAGCTTCACACTGCATGTGACATACGTTATATGCCATAAAGGTTGAATGGGATATAAACCATATTGCTGACAGACAGTTCAAATGAGTGTAATGCCTTCCAGAGTGCCAGTAAACAGGTGAAAATCTCGATTACTATCGAAATACAAATAACAAAGTATGCTTGATTGTTTCTCATTTGTGTACACTCTTTGTGTAAAGGTCATAAAATAAGCACATAATGGGAAAAGTGTGTCTGTGTCTGCATATTCCATTCCTGCAATTACTTTATGATTTAAATGACATTTTGCCTTAACAGTCAGTATAAAAGGTTACCTAATTTTCTGTTATGCCCCCTCCAGTAATTTGAAAATATAAAAGAACAGAAGAAACATAAATGTAGGTGCATGTCCACTCAGTTGACAGCTATGGGAATGCCACTGTTGGGACAAATACATGTTTTGCAGTCAGATGTACAAATATATGAGCTTTTCATGTTGGTGACTACAAAAATATTGTTCTGAGATGTGATGGCATGTAGTCTGGTAAAAATTTACAGATGTTTCAGAGGAAACTATTGCTTCTGTCTTCTGCCTTGAAGATGGAAAGAGAAGATTCCACTGAAACGTTCATAAATTTCAACCAGACTACATGGCATCACATCTCAAAGACGACAGTATTATTCAGATTTTAGAAATCTGGAACATTATACAGTAAAATTGTCTTGTAAACATAATAAGTAGTAACTTTCCAGCGTCCAGGTGTGTTTCTTAATCTGTGGATTCCTGTAGTAATGCCTTATAAGTAAAGGTAAAACTGTCCCTGTGCACACCATGAAGACATACGGGGAAATGGAAGTATAGCTCCATTCTTTGTTAACCTCAACACTAGATGGAGGTGAGTGGTCAGCTGGGTCTACAGAACTGGTAGAAATGTGAATAAGTGGACTGTAGTGTCTTCTGTCCACAGAACTGGTCCTTATAATTAGTGCATGACACTGTTGCACACGCATATATGGCTAACAGCTGTAACAATCCAGTGCTACTTGGCAGAAAGAGAGAAAGAATGATGTTCTGGGTTTTTATGCCATGTAGTACAATAAGTTTGTCTCAGAGTGACCATATCTGGTTCAGGTGGTTGGTGCAGCAACTGATATCAGGAGAGGGATAGACCTTGCACTGAGTCAATGGCAGGTGAGAGTCTGAAGTGTGCTGTACACTCTCTTTTATTTCACAGCTCTGATTAGCCCAGGTCCTTAAAACCTTGCTACACAACTGACACATTCCTTCCCAGTCTGTTCAGCACCCACCTCAACAAAATTCAGACAATCACATGAGCAACACCAGCCACAAAATGTATATGAGAAAAGGAATATTTTCAGAAGCATGTATGTCAGTTGGCAAGAAGCAGCACCAAAGCTGCAGGATTGACTGAATGGGTTTCAGTATGATAAAGTCACAAAAGTACTGTGAGCCTACTTTCAAAGCTACATTAAACTCAAAATGACTTAACAAAATTTTCTGGAAGATCATATTCTGAACCACCAAAGCTTGATATTGTTTACATGTGATATATCCAAAGCTCTGTATTTTTATTTATAAACAAAATCATATTCTGAACCACCAAAACTTGATATTATTTACACGTCACATATCCAAAGCTCTGTATTTTTATTTATAAAAAATGTCATTCCAGTCATAAATTATTATCAAGTGGGCTTCAACACTTTTTGTTTTGAAGAAAGTTCTGCAGAATATTTCTCAAAATTTTTATGGTACTACTAAGTGTGTTGAAAAATGTATGCTGTACTTTAAATTGGTAGTAACAGAGAAAATATAAAATTAACATTCACATGATTTTTATATGTCACTGTGGACCTCACTACATGTGAAGGTTTTACCTCTGCAGGTCTTATTTTCAACTTTGTCATTAATCTTATAGAGTGAAGTGCCTTTCTTAAATATGTAAACAGAACTGTTTACCTAGATAAGTGTAATATGGGTGTATGGTTGCTACACTGTGGTACCCTTAAACTGAGTGACACATGCAGTCATATTGTGGTTGTAAGGTAATTTTAAATTTTGCACTCATAATACAAGGAGGGACATGGGAGGGCAACATTGAGGTGGATTGTAGGAAAACAGGTTGCAAAAATGGGAGGAGAATGGAACTGGCTGAGGACTGTATCTAGTTACTGGCACTGGTATTAGCAGTTTTGAACTTTTGGGTTCTACTGCCATAGAGTTTGTTCCACAGTTGGTTAGTTACATTATTGTTTCAGGTTTCCATATTCCTTAGCAGTTGTTTCTGTCCTAACTGGAGTAGTGTTTGTGATACACGTTATCTTAATAAGTTATTAAACTGAGATTGTGTCTTAATATTTCATTCCTGTTGCTATCCTTGTAGGTGGCAGTCATTTATACAGCAGTATTTTAAAAATAATTTTCAAAAATGGGTCATAAATACTAAAATGACTTTGCTATCAACAAGTTATGAGGGTTGCATTTTTGGCACATGTGCAATTAAAATTGTAGAAATGTGCTCGTTGCCTTTGGCATGTCTCTCTACACATGTAACAAACAGGACAAACAATACCCCAAAGTACAACATTCATCATTTATTATATGTTTAAATAGGATCACAAAATACCCGGAAACTAAAAATGGAACAGCAACAATTACTGAATTGGCCAACTATGATACCACAACCATGGAATTATTAAGATACGAAGCTACCACCAAGCCGTCATGTATATACAAGAACACAGCATACACAGACAGAACCTCTACTGTATATATCCACTCAGTAAGTACAAACTTCTAATTTAAAACACTAGGTACATTTCCCAGACCAAACCGAACTTACCACACACTAACTGATCTTACATTACAGATCCATACTTTCCTAGCAAGAACGCCACGCCAACCATACGTTAAATACCCACGCATAAATCACAACAATTGATTGATACCGCCAAGGACTCAAACATTTGGCTCTGAACACAACAAGGAACAACTGAATAACACTTAATCTCACCAAGGTCAACATTTAAGTCATATAATATAAACCAAGATATACTATGGTAATAACTACCTAGTACTGGTTTCAACAAGTGTGGTTTAGCTTATAAGTTTTACCATAAGTTTTACTATTTTAATGTATATATGGACTTTTACACCATATTGTTGCCTAACAATTTGAATATAACAAGCGCCTTTTGAGATCTCTAAGGCTATTAACCATTCTTACACCAATTCCTGTATGTAGGCCTGATGATGGTCTTCTATGACCGAAACATGTAGCCTAATTCCACAATAATTTATTAATACAATCTGTAAGTTGTGAAGATTGTTTCTCATTTCACATTGTAGGACAAACTACACTGGTCGGCAAAAAAAAAAATTCACTCCCTGTTAAAATTCAGGGTGATTCTATAGTTTGGACATTGCTGAATCCGAATAAGACAACCAAATTTCGACCCTTATTATAGACGTAATTTAGCAACAACAAAAAATACACAGCATATTCTAGGCTTCGCAGTTCTTGCGGTCTGAGACGCTGTTTGCGGTCTATAAACATGATCAAGTATTCGTCCGTTATTCGCAATTAGACAACAGAGGCGAGTCTGTATTTATATTCGAACAATGAACTAGTATTCCGCTGGCTCCGATACACGATACAGCATAAACACGGGGGTCCGATCCACCTTGGACTGAGATACGCACTAGAGACCAGAACATATAATGCAACAAACTAGAAGTTCCCGCTGTTAGCCGCACAAAAATTTTAATTTACGTAAATCATATTTATTGTGTAATAAATGTTTTAATCTTTCTAACCATAAGATTTTAAACGCAGGACAAGCTGTACCTTTTGTGCATAAATGATACTAACAACGCAGCCTGCTACAGACTGTGGGACCTTGTAAATAATAGCTTAGCATTGGCAATTGGTTTAAAACTTGGCAAATTGTGCTCCCTGAAGATGGTAAGCTTGTGCCGAAACATGGTGGAGTTACGTGTTTAACAATCATATGTAACTAATAATGCGCATTTAGTTGGTATAATAAATTGAATACATTAATGAAATAGTATTTTGGTACACAATACATAAATGTTTCCCTTACATTTTAACATATTTAAAACAATTTAAATAATGCAAATAACATTTCTAAAATTGAAGTCCTGGAAACAATGATAATTCCTAAATGTCTTCGCGTAGCACAAGACGACCTTCCACGTACCACCGTTTCAAAAGCACTACTATACAGCATCTGTACCACGTAATAGGTTCTTCGCAAAAAGGAAAAAAAGCAACAATAACAACACCGAAAGACTAGAACAAACCCGCCTGCTGTCTGAAGGCGCAGGCCCTTGATTAAGAATTTTCCTTCTAGGTATAGCATGGGTCTTCAACCCGCGGCCTGCACGCGGAAACATTTGTAAATTATGTATACAGGCCTACTAAAAAAATTACACAATCATTTAGGCGGTTAGGTATACCACTCACTCTTATTTTTCCACCAGCCCACCACAACGGGCGTGGCCCTTTGCCATGAAAAGGTTGCAAGTCCATGCAGTAAGGTGAAGTCAAGTACCTCACCTACACCGTCGAACGGTCAGCTTGGTATCAAGTCCGATGATTCCAACACATTTAAACACAAGACAGGCAATTTACGTATACACGTACCACAGAGGCGCGTTCGCGTACGTATTGTTGGCATGGAAAAGCAGTAAGTCTTACACATTCTGAGTGTGTGTCTGTAGCCTTAGTTATCCGGCATGCAATGCGCATGCACCGTATTATATTGCCATCTGTGGCCTGTCTGACTCTACCATATTTTTTCACATTATCTCATAAAGGGCACGACTTTCGGAACTTTTACCTCAAACATTTCTCATTCTAAGAAGAATTTAGCTGGATATTATGTACATACGTCTTCATGTAAAGTATGCGTTATTCTTGTCAGATTTTAATCAAACTTGAATATTCTCGATAGATTTTCGAAAAATACTCAAGTACGAAATTTCATGACCATTCGTCCAGTGAGAGCCGAGTTGTTCCATGCGGCCAGACAGACATGACGAAGCAATTCTTCACAATTTGGCGAAAGTGCCTAAAAAGCTTCTTTCTGATACTTCGGAAATATAGAGGACATAGCCTAATGACTTTCGTAGCGCAATAATTACGAATAAATTGTGAACAAATTCACTTACAAAATATGATAAAAAACTACACGACTTTCACTGTTTTTGAAAGGTGGTTATCAAATGAGGCCAAAGCAATTTATAAGTTTGACCTAAGAGTAAAGAATTTGTAAATCGATACATTAATCAGTACTAACCAACAAGAGCGCCGGCAGGATGTTTCTGCAAGGTGATGCATGTTATCCGTAAGTAAAGTGACAATTTGTTAATGATCAATGCTGCACAAGACAGTAACTACATGTTTCGGCTCGGCCGAGCCGAAACATGTAGTAACTTAGCACACATATTAGAATAAATGGTATAGTGTGCTATTACAAATACATACAGTGGTGTGTCAGACTGTGTTTTTATTATTATTTCTATATAGCTGAATTAACACACCGGGATAACCCAAATAAAGATTGAATTGTCTTATTATTTTTGTTTGAAATATAACGTACCAAAATATAACTGCTGTAGTCCGATCCCAGAGTTCAGATTTTTCATAGTCCCGTGCCCCATCTAAGAATGATATGTTTTATACGGATGTAAAACTTTGTTTCTCTTCCTAAGGAAAGGCTATAAATTGAGGTTGTTTGGGAAAAGACAGCGGAGGAGGGAATTTGTATCTAAGAGAGAAGAAATAAGAAGAGAATTGAGAAAACTGCATAATGGACTGTGCGTACGCTGTACAAAGGGCAATTAAACTATGGAAGAGGAAACTGATGGGCCATGCAGCACCCTCGAGGAGATGAGGTCCATACAGTATTTAGTCCTTCTCTGGAGTGCTAAGCACAGACGGAAACATGATATTACACACCATTTTTGTGCGTGTGTGCTCACGTGCGCGAGCGCGCACTCATGTATGTAAATTGTGAGGGTGTGGGCTGGATTCAAGGCTCGCATGACCAGTTGCAGTGGAAGGCATTTGTGAACGTACTAATGGTCGGTCCGATTCTATGAAAGTTGCGGGCAATTTCTTGACCACTGAAGGAATAACGGCTTCTGAGAAAGAACCTGCAGTACGAAGTCGATCTCATACGTAAACCCTAGAACATGCTACGAAGGCCGAAGCTCAGAGGGGGAGTAGACGTACAGCTCTACTCTTTCTTTAACCTCGGCAACAGATGGGGGTGGGTGGTTAACGCCACGTCCCGACCGCTTTACCCCGGGAAAGAGACCCGATACACATTGTATAGGAGGCTGGCTGGGCCTCAGGACCGGTCTGGACGGCTGCGAAAAATCTCGTCCCAACCAGGATTCGATCTCCAGACCGTGTTAATCTCACAGTCTGACATACTATTCCTCCTCAGACTTATGCCGGTACTGCTCCCAAGTCGAACAGTTTCAAAGCCTCTCTGTTCTTACTTATTGTTCCTTTTGTTGCTGTCTAAATCCTGTCCGAAAGGTGTGTAACGCTTTGTGCCCGGCAGGGGTCAAATGCTTATTCATGCCTCTTCATGACAGATTTCAGGCGGGCCTGTTTACATATACGAGTACTTTGCATGTCTGAATGACATATAAACAAAGGAAGGCAATCGGTGTCTTAGTAGAAAACTAATCTCCCAGCCAACATTTTAGCTAATGTGTTGGTTATGTTTTGTTTAACGACGCTGTCAGTGACTGAGGCTATACAGCGCCGAATTACTGGATGACGGAAGAGCTGCGTAAATTGAGTAGGTTTTGGAAGGAGAGGTCATGGCCCAATTTCATGTGATATCCCAGCTCTTTCCTGGACAGATTGAGGAAAAGTGAAGAAAATTTCACTTACGATGGTGTCCCAGCGGGGACTGGAAGCAAGCACCCCTCAAACAGAGGTCAGAAATGATACCTCTGGAACCACCTT
Source organism: Coptotermes formosanus (assembly GCA_013340265.1). Lineage (NCBI taxonomy): Eukaryota > Metazoa > Arthropoda > Insecta > Blattodea > Rhinotermitidae > Coptotermes > Coptotermes formosanus. The sequence continues at coordinate 1,563,764 of BLKM01008356.1, read as the reverse complement.
AAGCAAGATAATGTGTTGTGAACATCTGAACGCCACTGAAGAGAACTTGCTGGCTGTCAGTCACCAGTGCTTTTCAACTGGTTGTACGCGGAGTTATTTGAGAATTATCATTCCCTTATAATTGAGTGTTACACACGTTGATTGCATTATTAGAATTGTCTGAAATATACTTAAACGAGAAGAAAAATATTTATGAAATATATACCGAAATCCTATTTTCGTCAATGCATGGACGAATTAACTATCTTGACCTAACAATTAACAGAAATGCCAACGGCATAACTATAGAGCTATTAAAAAAACCAACTAGTACTGATACAACTATACAGTTTGCTTCGAACCATCTCATGGAACATAAAATGGCAGCCTATGGATATCTAATAAATACAGTTAATACACTACACACAATAGAAACCACTAAACAACAAGAAATGTGTAACATACTGATTATGGCTAGAAACAATGGTTTCCCATTACGCTTAATTCAAAGACTGAAAGACAAAATAATACATTAGAGAAAAAAATACTGAAAACCAATGCAGAAAACTTGATCCTATTTTCTTGTTCGAATGTAAATGCAGATTGTTGCCTAATTGCCACTGACAAAGGAACAGTGTAACATGTTTAAGCACGTCAAACAGCGTGTCAGACCGGCAACTGAGGGCTCAGAATGTCACAGTAAAAGTGCACTCAAAACAAGGCGGTGCGCGGGTCACAACTCAGGGAAATCTACATACAGCCATAAACCGTTACAACCCCTTTATCTTCAGCAACAGGCAGCAATATTCTGAGCACAGATTATCTAGATTCTGAGAATGGAAGGGAAAGCGGAAAGCGGAAAGCAAGAAAACAGCAACTATTTTGCGAGAGACAAGCCCAAATCTACTAACCCGAAATCCAATCGCTGCGGGCAGTAGCAAGCAAGGGAACACTGTAATACTTGCTCGTACTTTTTAAGACAATTTACGCCAGAGGCAAAGAGTACTAAGCCAGTGTAGCACGGTCAGGAGCGTGATCGTTGTGTCATTAGCATTAATACATACACTGCAGTCTTAACAAAAGAGCACACGTTAAAGGTATGAAGACGTTTATTCGATGTCCTGTTTATATTAACTACTTTATTTTAACGTTTTAGTAAATCAACACACTAACCTTTTAAAGCCTAGCGGTAACTTTACATACCACCAGGTTTAACATTACAAAATTCTACGTGGTGCCCACATTGCGTTTATGTGTTTTGTACGGATCTCAGAACAAACAGCAACTTTTGCCTTATAAAACATTAAGAGACTGGTTTTTATAACCGAAGGGGAGAGTGTTTACAGCGCGGTACGCACTGAGTCCTTATATAAAACAGATACACTTCGTCTTTAAAAGGTTAAAGTGCTACACAATTAATAGCAACTATAAACAAGTTAAATTAGAGAAGCAGAAACATTAACACTTTCAGTACACATGTACTTTTTTGTGACAATGCTTTGCCAGAAAAAAAAACTTGAACAGCACTGTTCTAAACCACTTCAGCCGTTCCACGGTGCGCGCAATTCGTTATGTTACCGAATTCCGAACTGCCTGTTTCTCTCCTGTATGGAAGAGTGACATCGCGTGAGCCCCGCCTGTGACAGCCTGCCCTGGCATGCGGCCGAGCATGCCCGGCAAACCTTTACGTCCTCCTCACAGTGATCATGTTAATGACCTCCTCCTTAAGAGGTTCAGTAACGTCTGATTCAGGTCACTCCGTCTTGAAAGAGTGTAGGCCATAAAAATGCCGATAATGTGCCTGGAATTTCACAATAAACACTTTTTGACTTATGTATGTTGGCAATAATGCCACCTTACGTCCAACGTTATTGGAAGAATTTAAATTATACCGACGTTTTACATTATTGAACTCTTCGTAGGGTAGGATTAAAACGGACGTCACTCAGGGATGTCTAAAGGGAACAAATGTGTTACTGACAAAGTCTTTCAATTAAGTGATAGACAAGTATGCCATGCTGCTTGCATTTTGCTACACACACACACACACACACACACACACACACACACACACACACATATTCAGGCGTAGCTTGGGGGGGGGGGGGGAGGAGCAACGGAGGCAAATGCTGTCCCCCACCAACATTTTTGTTGTCGGCTGCCGACAACACAACGCACACAACGACACGCAATATGGAGTAAATTCCAGTCGTAACCATTCATAATGCCACATTACTAGACTCGCACAGCCCAAAACTGTGATGCAAGACATTCTAACCAAGTTTGAATCAAGTTTTGGTGTTTTATCCATACGAACGATTAAGATAAGCCTCATATGAAGAGATCACAACGCTGCCTACACGATTAAACGACGGGTCCACCAGCAGATGCTTTTAAATTTGGTGTACTCCCTGAGGATGGCGTCGTGAACGCCAAAACATGTTGGAGTAAAGTGTGAGCTGAAGTGAACAGTGAGTGTGCATTTGGTTGGATTATACTGTGTAGTGACAACCTTGTGTGTGTAAGACAACTGCACGGAATATGAGTAGCATTAAGAGTATATGTATATTTAGGACGGGTTCATACCCATCTTCCCACTCTTTTTAACTTGACTCCTTTGTAAATTAAAGTTCCAAATACTCATGGTCGATTTTGTCCCCCTCCCCCAGTGTTATTAGCCAAGTTATGCATATGCACACACACACACACACACACACACACATACTCGTACACACAAAAGCACACACATACGCACATACGTACACACATATATATATATACATACATACACGCATACATAATACACACGTACATACATACGTACATCCATCCATCCATACATACATACATACATACATACATACATACATACATACATACACACACACACATACATACATACGTACATACACGCATGCATGCATGCATACATACACACATACATATATACGTACGTGCATACAGACATACATAATACATACATACGTACGTACGTAGTACGTACATACGCACGTGTATACATACATAATACATACATACATACATACATACATACATACATACCTGCATATATACATATATACGTGCATACATACATACATACATACATACATACATACATACATACATACATACACACACACATGCACACACACACCTACATACATACATACATACATACATACATACATACATACACACATACATACATACATACATACATACATACATACATACATACATACATACATACATACATACATACATACATACATACATACATACATACATACATACATACATCACAAAATTAAAACGAACTATGTACACTGCTGTTGGGGTCCTGTCGCAGTGATCCAGTTGCATTCACAGTGCCTAGGCGTCATTTCATGCACAGCTCAGGTACTGACTGCGGATTCGCAAGGTACTGCATGCAGCAGCTCTTCACAACTTCTGTTGACCAACACTGTGATGTACTTTAACTATTTTGAAGCTTCCATCGATGTTTGGACATAACATTGCTACTTACTGTTAACACATAAATATGGCACAATGGTTTTCAGTTAATAGCCCCACCAACGAATACCTTATTACCGATATTGCTGGGTCTATATACTGCATACACACACACATACACACACACACACACACACACACACACACACACACACGCTGATCTTGAGCTACCTTGAAAACAGCAATCCTTTTAAAAATATTTTATCGGAATAAAAGTTACTCTGAGTTCTTTAAACACATACTGCATTTTTTATCTATAAACAATTCTCGTACATTCTTATATGTAACCACTGGATACTTCAACTTGAATTAAATTTAAGTCATTCACAGTGGATCAGATCGGTCAAAATGTGTTGCAGAGATATTAAAGGTAGCTGGGTAGTCCCAGCAGCAGTGTACATGGTTGTTTTTAAGATCTGGTTGGCTAAGGATATACACTGCCGAAATGCAGCATTAAAATACCTGTGATTTTATTGCTATTAATATACAGTATACTGTTACCACGACTGTCATGAAAGCACCCTGCATCGTCTTTTATACAGAGTCCGTACGTATACCTTCAAACAACAAGGGAATTCTAACTGTCGGTAGACAATTCAGCTACTGATCTGTGGTGTATAGTAGTACTGGTTTTTACGTCCGAAAGATTTTTTGCTAGGTGCATATAGCGTTGGATGCTGACACGCCTCTAACCTTCACCCCCCACACATATTAGGTTAACAACGTGTGCATCTATACCTCCATTCCCACATAGGCTTTAATGGAGCGCACAGGAGTAATTTACCTTGCTTTTACCATGCAACCATAATTAACTTACGAAGGATCGGCTTCATACAGAGATTGGAAAGCGAAGCCTCCAGAGTATTACCACTGCATCACTATGTCCGTGCAACTTCGTAGTAACTGTGCATATATGTCTCTCCCACCGCGAGGTGATTTCTGTTCTTTCCAGTATTTTACTTCCTGCATTGTCCACTGTATACAGTGTACATTGTCCGCACTGATTAGTTGTGGAAAGAAGAAATTTGTGCCAGTCATTATGGACCTTCACTGTTCGTGAGGTCAGAGGTCGTACATCCTTGGAGGAGACGATACGACATTTAAACGACTGACCTGGAATCATGTTATTGTACCTGTCCCTTACAAACCAGTCAAATCATTCTAAATTCTTGGATTGGACGCCATGTG